>PVLC010046111.1:0-11536 GCA_004027655.1 Graphiurus murinus | reverse complement strand
TAAAAAAATAAAAGCACAAGGTCAAGATTACAAACTGTAATGATAATCACTTCACATCATTGTACAGAAAGAAAATAATTGAAGGTGGGCAGGGTGTGTGTCTCAGCAGTAGAGTGCTTGCCTGGCATGCATGAGGCCTGAATTGGATCCCTAGGACTGCAAAAAATAACTGAAGAGCACAAGGTAAACTGAAGAGGCTGCTCATTTACACCAAGAGGTGAGGTGCCTACAGCTAGACATACAAAACAGAAACTATGATCTTGAAGCCAGGTGTGGTGGCATACACTTGTAATACCAGTACCTGGGAGGCTGAGACAGGAGGATAGTAGGTTGGAGGCCAGCCTCAGCTACTTAGGCCTTTCTCAACTTAGTGAGACCCTATTTCAAGACAAAGAATAAAAAAATTGGGCTGGGGGTATAGCTGGGAGGTAGAATGTCCCTGGGTTACATCCCCAGTAAGCAAAAAAAGAAAAAAAAAAAAAAGATTTTGATTTATGCATCTACTCCTAATTCTATATGGGGTTTACAACCCTAGTAACTCCCACTGCCAACAGAATCTCATCCTATCATATTACAGATAGAAGATAACATTTTCTAAAGATTTTCAAGATTTCTAGTCCTAAGCATAGGATCTATAAACTGCCTCATCAATGAACTTAAACTATGAAGAGTCTAAATATGTCGATGGCTACACAGAAAGAAAAAGTGTGTGTGTGTGTGTGTGTGTGTGTGTGTGTGTGTGTGTGTGTTACTAGGGATGGAACTCATGGGCTACACCCCCAGACCTACTTTTCTTTTCTTTTTTTTTTTTGAGTTACTGGGGATTGAGCCCGGAGGCATTCTACCTCCAAGCTACACCCCCAGCCCTATTTTTAATTCTTTATTTTGAAACAGGGTCTCACTAAGTTGGGGATGGTCTCACTAAGTAGCTGAGGCTGGCCATGAACCTGCAATCCTCCTGTCTCAGCCTCCCAAGTACTCGGATTACAAGCATGTGTGCCCGGCTTATTCTTTATTTTGAAAGAGGCTCTCCCTAAGTTGCTCAGAGCCTCACTAAATTGCTGAGGCTGATCGCAAACCTGTAATCCTCCTGTCTTAGCCTCCCAAATACTGGGATTACAAGCATGCACCACTACACTCAGTAAAAAATTATTTTTAATTACACTTTTCCCAAACTATAGTATTCAACTAAATTTGCATTCTGAGGCTGAATTCACTCTATAAATCATAGATTCCCACAATCAGTAATACAGCCTCCCAGGATGGGGAGAGCTGGAAGGATCCAGGAGGTGGTAGTAGCCTTGGGTGCAACTGGGGGTGGGGGGCATATTGAATAACAATAAGACCATGGAAATGCCCTTGTGGGTCAATGAATAATTTTTTTTTTTTCCTGAAAAGGGAGTGGTAAGCCATTACATTTGGGAATCTATGCCATAAATCTAAGATTTAGGTTTTCTTGCTGAAAAAAGAATCCTCCTACATTCATACAAGGTTTTTTTGTTTGTTTGTTTTGTGGTACTGGGGATTCAACCCAGAGGTATTCTACCTTCAAGTTACATCCCCAGAGCCAGGCGTGGTGGCGCACGCTTGTAATCCCAGCATTCGGGAGGCTGAGACCGGAGGATCCGGGTTCGAGGCCAGCCTCAGCTACCTAGTGAGGCACTTCGCAACTTAGTGAGACCCTGTCTCAAAATAAAGAATAAGCCGGGCGTGGTAGCGCACACTTGTAATCCCAGCATTCGGGAAGCTGAGACCGGAGGATCCGGGTTCGAGGCCAGCCTCAGCTATCTAGTGAGATAGTGGGGATTGAACTCAGGGGCATTCTACCTCCGAGCTATACCCCCAGCCCTATTTTTTATTCTTTATTTTGAAACCAAGTCTCACTAAGTTGCGGAGTGCCTCACTAGGTAGCTGAGGCTGGCCGCGAACCCGGATCCTCCAGTCTCAGCCTCCTGAATGCTGGGATTATAAACGTGCGCCACCACGCCCAGCTCTATTCTTTATTTTTGAAACAGGGTCTCACTAAGTTGTGGAGGGTCTCACTAAGGAGCTGAGGTGGGCCACAAACCTGCAATCTTCCTGTCTCAACTTCCCAAGTACTGGAATTACAAGTGTGTACCACCACACCCAGAAGTAACAGAACCATTACTTGACTAAAATCTACTTGACAAGAATCAGACAAGTTTACATTTATATTTATACACTTCCAGTAAAACATCTATTTTAATTCTCAGATCTAAACTTATATGTGAAAACAAAGACAAAACTTTAATGTGTACAATAAATTTCACCCTGAACTGTCTGAACTGCCAACAGATTTTCAAAAAAGCCTATCTACCCTAATATACGTTTAGGACAATACAAACTCTAGTTAACTACCACAGAGATTTTTTTTTTAACCTCCAACTACCAAGCTGAGAAACCATAATATTAAAGTATATTTAAGAGCCGGTCGTGGTGTCGCACACTTGTAATCCCAGTACTTGGGAGGCTGAAACAGGAGGATCACAGGTTCACGGCTAACCTCAGCTACTTAGTGAGGCCCTGTTTCAAAATAAAGAATAAAACATAGGGCTGGGTGTGTAGCTCAGAAGTAGAATACCCCTATATTCATTCCCCAGTTCCTAAAAAAAAAAAAAAAAATTGGGCTGGGGCTGTAACTCAGAAGTAGAATGTTTCTGGGTTCAACCCCTAGTACCACAGAAAAAAGTAAATAAATAAGTTAAATTAACTCTTTAAGCCAGGTGTGGTGGCACACATTTATAATCCCACTACTTTGGGAGGCTGAGACAGGAGGATGACAGGTTCTTGGCCAGCCTCAGCAACTTAGTGAGATTCTGTTTCAAAATAAAAGAGTAAAATAGGGCTGGGAGTGGGCATGGTGATGTACACTGGTAATCCCAGTATTTGGGAGGCTGAGACAGGAGGATCCAGGTTCCAGCCTCAGCTACTTAGTGAGGCTGTCCACAACTTAGTGAGACCCTGTTCCAAAATAAAGAATAAAAAATAGTACTGGGGTTTAGCTCAGAGGTAGAATGCCCCTGAGTTCAATCTCCAGTACGTCCCCCTCAAAAATAGGGCTGGGGGTGTAATTTGGAGGTAGAATGCCCCTGGATTCCAACCCCAGTACCAATAAATAAATAAATAAATAAATAAATAAATAAACCTTTGCATAGTATTTCTAAAACATCTGCTGGCAGAAAAAAAAAAAAAAGGAAAAGAATCTCTTTAGTGACGTTACCAGTGAACATGACGATGTGGTATTTGGACAGAAACAAAATCATAATCGAATATTTAAAGCTGCAAAGAATCTTTCACAAATCAAGTGTTTTGGTATTTTACAAGTGATGAAACTGAGGATAAGTCAACTGATCATTTAATCACTAAAGAGAGTCAAGAAATTCTGCATTAAGTTCTATTAAAAAAGTACCATTTACCACCCTCTAGCAATATTATGCAGCACTACTGAAAACAGAAACTCAAATATTTTTTCCATTTCTATATACATATGCATACATACACACTTCAAATTTTAAAATTAAGACTGTGGAGCCTACCCTGATGGTGGCAATTACCAAAAGCATAGGATGCTAAACCTCTGCAAGTAGTTCAGAAAAATTAACCTAAAATTTTTAAATTCTGACTGATATCCAATAAAATTTTCTCATCCTAGCCACTTTCACAATCTGTACACAAAATGAACTTAAACATGCAGCAAGTCACCCACCCATCATCTAAGAAAATAAGTCATGCCTCATGTGAAAACAGGACACCAAGCAACAAATTGGTTCACCTGCACTACTGACACTGGCAAAGTTTTTATTTTTTAAAAGCTAATCAAATGTACATCTAAATCTTGAAAATTATATCTAAACTCAACCAAATATCCTTAAAAGTTTAACACTTAGCCAGTCCTCAATGGAGAGGTATTTGAGAACCAAACTCATACAACAGAGATAAATTGAAAAAAATCAAAGGAAAATCTCCCCCATAAAGCTTATCATTAGCTTTCAGCTGTGAACTGATAAGCAACCAAAAACAAATTAGTTATAAGTTTCCCTTTAAGTGGCCTGTATATATACATCCATGTACATATTTAAGTTGTACCAAAAACTGCTTACAAATGGCAATTCCTGTGAAGTAGATGATGATGAAGTTCCAGGTAATTCTAGCATGTTTCCTAATGTACTGGTACTGGAGTCTGGATCATCCTGAAAAGATAAATTTATTGAGTTTAATTGCTCTTCTATGGTAACTTTTGTATCTCCTAGCGAAAAGGGGTCTGGGAGAAGGGTTTTTTCATTGCTGCCGTCCACTTCATTTCCTTGCTTATTTTTCTGTGTTTCAGTTTGAGGAGCTAATGGCAAGCATGGTGATATGACTGCACCGTGTCTACTTTCTGGTGTGCTGTCTTGTTCACTTCCCATGGCCACTTCTACATCATTCTCTGATTTAGGCTCACAATTGCAGGTGGCATTGGTCTGAGTTTCCTCAAAGATCTCCTCTATACTCTCATCCTCTGTGCCTGGCTGTTCTGCGTCCATTTCAGAATCTACATCTGCATCGTCCACACAAGTAAAATTCTCAAAGTGCAGAAAGCCATTCTTGATCGTCTTTGTTACTTTAAACTGGAGTTCAGGGGAGTTATTACAAGAGGGTTCCTGTTTCATAGCAAGTGCTGTTGGACCACCAGGGCTCAAGGAAGTGCAAACAATTGGCGACTGAGCTCTTGAATCACTTTTTTCAGGGTCTTGAAAGGATTCTGATCCATCAGCAGACCCATTTAAATACTCTACATTGATCATGGAGGCCAAATCCTGTAGTCTCCGCAGTGGAATGTAACAAGATGGAGAATCTTGTCCATAAGCATTTTGGGATGTTCCACTGGCAGTCGACAACTGCATAGTACACCCATTAAGTGGCTCAGAAAAATTGGATTGACCATTACCGAAAGGGCTGTCCTTGTCTTCAGGGGCATCTAAATTCACTGGATTGGAAAAAGGCAGCAGACAATTTCTTCTAGATAGTTCACAGGTCTGATCCATCCTGGGCCGGCATCAACCTGGAATCCAAAAACACAGCAATTAATCTGAGTAAATAGGCCATTTGATTCTTCCCTTCAAAATGGCAGCCACTTCTCAAGGCCTAGTGGCCTCCGTGCCTTTCTGCTCCACTTCCAAGGGCAGAAAAAGTTCTCCTGGCCGACTATGGAAAAATGCCCTCGGTGAGCCTCAGCAAACTCCATCTTCCCGAAGCTAGGCAAATCCTGCCACATGGAAACAGCCCGTCCCTTTCTCCTGCACTGCAGACTGGTGGACACTTGGGCTGAACTAAAATTAAAATCCCTTTGGCAGTGAAAATTCCCATATCTCCAACAGGAATCATCCTCCTCCACGCTGCCCGGGGTCCAGCGGCCGCATCTCTTGAAGGGAGGGGGCTGCGGGGTTCGAGGGGGGCTTCTGGACGCTGCACAAAAAAGTACCCCTCCTCCTTCCTGGCTTGCTCGGGTGCAGCGGTCACAATAGCGCTGCACCCTGCGCCCAGCTAGCGCCGGAGCCTTTGCAGCCGGGTGCGCAGGCCGCAGGCGAGTGGGCCGAAGCTATTGCACTCGGGAGTTCGCCTTCCTGAAAGCAGGCCTGCACAGCCCGCGACTGCAGGGCCCAGAGGCCAGGAGGCGGCTAGGGGAGAAACCGAGGCGGCTGGCTTCCGAAGCCAAGTCAGGGTAGCAGCAGCTGCTACAGCTTGACAAACATGGCTGCTGCCGACGCCGACACCGCCTGCCCGGGCCGCGCTCCTTCCCGCAGCCTCGGCAGCACCTCCCGGCTGTGGCGGTCGCACTCATCAATATTCAGCAGCAAGCAAAGTTTGCTGCCGGAGGGCAGCCGCCCCCGCTCCCCCCAGCTACCTGAGGGAGGCGGAGGCCGAGGTGCGCGCGGGCGGCGGGGCACCGGCCCCGCGCTGGGAGGAAGTTCGCGGCGGCTCGTCCAGCTAGGCCTGAGCCGGGCTGGTAGTGGAGGAGGAGGAGGGGGAGGGGGCCCGCAGCTGCAGCGCCGCCGGCCACCAAGCCCGCGCCGCACCCGGCCCTCCACCGAGCCGCTCACCTCTCCGCCACCACCATCTTCCCAGCCCGGCCGCCTCCTCCCTCCTCCTCGCGCCCGCCCGCACGCCGCCCACCGCGGCGCACTAGTTACCGTGCCCCGAGCCCCCTCCCGGGCCAGCTGGGGGGAGGGGGTGACCCTCATTACACTGGGGCGCGAGCGGAGCGGTGGGGAGAGAGAGGAGCCGCTCCCGCACCCCCCTCCCCCCGCGTCTCTCTTCAGGGGAGAAGGCAGCGAGTGCGACCTGCCCCGGCCTATTCCTCCTCCGTCGCCGCCACCGCCACCGCCTCCTCCTCCTCCTCCTCCTCCTCACACCCCCACCGCGCGCGCCCCCGCGGCGGCGCGTGCGACCGAGCGCCTCGCGCCCGCCCGCGTGCGGCTGAGGGCCCGAGTGCGCGCGCACCCCTTCCTCCACCGCGCGCGCTCCCTCGCCTCACTCTTCGGGGTTCAGGACGGGTGAAGTCGGGCTCGCGAGCGCGCTGCCCAATCAGCGGAGCTGCCGCTGCCGCCCCTTCCCCTCCCCCTGCGCGCCCGCTCGCGGCCCAGGCCTACGGGCCGGCCCCGTGGTCCGGGCGGGGCCTGAGGCAGGCTCCCCAGGGGCCTCGCGCGCCTCTCCAGAGCGTCGGGGCCTGCGGGCGTCGTGGGTGGCATTCCGATCCCCTCACCTACCTCGGGGCGCTGCGCCGGCCCAGGGCCGCATTCAGCTACAGCACCCTACCGGCCTCGAACCCCAACCCCGGCGACATCTGGCCCAACTGAGGCCCGTCCAACCACCCAGCCAACCCGGCTCGGGCCCGCGTTAGTCCCGGCCTCCATCTTAGGTTACAGCTCAGGCTCCCCTTCCACTGGGCACCTGCCCTCAGCCCGTTCCTTTCGGTCCGAGGCCAGGCAACCCCCCCCCTCCTGCTGAAGGGCTCACCTGGGGGCTTGGGCTGGGGTCTTCGAGGCCTCAGGCCCCGAGCAGGCGCAGCCGCAGGTGAACCCCCTACCCGGCCGCACCCCAAACCCACACCACCACCACAGACCAAGCTGAGCAGGAAACAAAATGGAGGCAGCAGCTCGGGTCTGCTTCCCCGAGCCAAGCCTCTGCAGCCCCAGGGCTCACTCTTGCCGCAGGCTCGACGCC
This sequence comes from Graphiurus murinus, assembly GCA_004027655.1. Taxonomy (NCBI): domain Eukaryota; kingdom Metazoa; phylum Chordata; class Mammalia; order Rodentia; family Gliridae; genus Graphiurus; species Graphiurus murinus. The sequence continues at coordinate 4,312 of PVLC010046111.1, read as the reverse complement.
CGCCAGGCAGGGGACTGCCTCTTCCCGGGCGCCGCAGGCAGCCGCCCTAGAGCAGCGCAGACGGCCCCGGGCCTCGGCCCTGCGGTCCCCACGGCCCCTCACCCACCACCCCTTCCCTTTCCCCTCCCCCCCGTTCCTCTCCCTCCCCCTGCCCGGCCGTGCGGGGTGAGCGGCTCCGGGGAGCCGGGTCGGGTTACCCGCCCGGGCACTGCCCGCCCGGCCCTGGCCTCAGCGGAGGGATGAGGCCGTGCGACCCCAGCGCGGAGCCCACCCCCCGCACCCGGGCCGGGCTCAGCCTGACAGCACGCCCGCACCTCGGCCTGCAGCCGTGCGGCCCCCGCCCGGCGAGGCCGAGTCCCCGGTCTGGGCACCGTCAGGACGAAGCTCCCTCGCCACCCTCGGGCCCAGGGGTCCTCGCAGCCTCGGGCGGGGCGAGGGGAGCGCGGGGGAGGGGTCCACTAATCCCTGCACCGCCTCCCGCTCCTCGCCTGGGTCTGGGCCTGGCACAGGGGCTCGGGCCGCGGGTGAGAGTCGTGCGTGCGCGCGGGGCAGGGGGCCGGGAGGGGCCGCGCCTCGCCTCGCCTCGCCCCGCGGACGCTGCAGTTCTCGCCACCTAGGCAGATGGCCCTCTCGTGCCACCGCAGACCCGCTCAGGATGCTTGCTCCGTAGCCGGGTTCCCCGGGGAGCGAGCGCCTCGCCCCAGCAGGCCAGTCCTCGGGACCCCGGCGGAACTGCTCCGGGAGAGCGAACCTCCTGGCGGGTCCTGTCAAGCCTACAGGAGCAACCCCGGGGCCAGGGAGGCTCTGCTCCCGGGCGCCCGAGACCTCCCAGCCTGCACCCAGCACCGGGCCCGGCAGCAAACACCTCGCACTACAATGGTTCCTCCATTCATTACAGCGGAAGGGCGGGTCGGGAAACCTAAACCGGGTCTGATCCCTCGACCCGGTTCCCCCAAGCTCTTCCCCGATCGAGCCCGGACCCCGTCACCTCCTGGCGTTGCTCCCCAGCAAGAAGCTCACCTCAGAGCTACTTGGTCCCTAGAACGCGAAGCCCATCTTCGCTGTTCAGAGAGAACCACTTTGGACCGCCATAAAATTCCCGCCTCCTCCAGAAAGCCTTCTGTGATTAGATTTGGAATTCACTCCATCTAAAAGCTCATCGGGCGCCGCCCTCAAGGGCCACGTGACTACCATTCCTCCTAGGGCTTAGTAAATGTGCATGGTTATTGCCCCAGTGGAGTGTTTACCCGCAGCCCTCTGTTAACGAGAACCCACCAGGGAGAAAGGCCACTTTTGGTGTTGCCCTGCTCTGTATCGGTGCTAGGCTAAATCCATCTTTAACGGGTCTTCAGATGACCGGTCCCAGCAAGCAAGTAGCGCTTGATGCTCCCCCATCCTTTTGCTGTCCAAGATCCACAATTCAATAACGGAGGCTCCCAAGTAAACAGGCCCTGAGCGCACCTTGAGTAAGTGCTGGGATGCCAGCCAGAACAAGACAGCAAGTGGGCTTCGTTAGAAGGCATCTCCTAGACCCAGAGCAGCAGGGACCTGGGGAGTTGGGGGTGGGGGGGTTCTATTGAAGAGACTGAGGCACCCTGAAGATTCCCAGGTGCAAAGTTGGACCAGGCTGTTTTCTGTGTGCTTGAAAAAGCCAGAGAAGAACTGGAGTTGGGTTTACACCTCAGGGCCCTGCCCCACAGGGACCAGCCCTTAGTTCTGCTAAAGAGTCATTCCAACTAAACACTTCTGAGCAATTGAATGGGGAAGCTCTAACTGGTTCCTTTTTCACACTTAATAATTTGAACCAATCATTTCTGACTGAGAATTACCTCCTCTGCCAATCACCCTAGATCATGAGGGTTCCTCTCAGTGCTTAGCCACACAAGGCCACTGCCTAACCTTGAACAAGTCCCTTAACAGCCCTAAGCCTCAGTTTCCTCACCTGGACTTCCACTGAACAGGGGTAGCTGTGAGGATCCTGTAAGGTAAAATGCCAGCAATCTACACTCACACTTAATTACAGACTAAGCACTTGATGAAAACCAAAATGTAGAGCCGGGCGTGGTGGTACACGCTTGTAATCCCAGCATTTGGGAGGCTGAGACTGGAGGATCCCGGTTCACGGCCAGCCTCAGCTGCTTAGTGAGGCCCTCTGCAACTCAGTGAGACCCTGTTTCAAAATAAAGAATAAAAAATAGGATTGGGGCTGTAGCTCAGAGGTAGAATGCCCCCAGGTTCCATCCCCAGTACCTCAAAAAAAAAAAAAAAGAAAAAGAAAACCAAAATATAATTCACTGCTTCTTTCAACAAGCATTTCCTGCATTCTAGACAGTATGCTAGGTGCTAGGGAAGCAGGGAATAAGATGCTTGTGTCAGTGAACCCCTGACCTCAGGAAAAGACAGTTAAAAAAGGAACTAAGGTAAGAGTGGTTGGCTGGCCTGTGCACATCATTGTCCTGCAGGAACCCTACTCTCTTAACTCCTAGTCCCACTAGAAAAGAGTGGAGGCTAAAGGGGGATTGACAGCTAAGGATCAACTGTTTACTAACAGATTTGAGGGAAAAGACTAAATCCCCAAGGAATATCTCTTGGACTTCCCAGTAGACACCTGAGAACCCTCCCTGCCTTTTACAGTAGAACTTGGCTACAGAATCCTTACCTGGTAGCACTTGCCTATTAATGCCAGTACTTGGGAGGCTGAGACAGAAGGACTACGGGTTTGAGGCCAGCCTCAGTGTCTTACCAAGAACAAGAACATCAGCAATTTAGCAAGACTGGATCAAAATTAAAAATTTAGCCAGGACCATGCCTGTAATCCCAGTATTTGCGAGGCTGAGACAGTTCACAGCCAGTCTCAGCAAATTAGGGACGCCCCATGCAACTTAGTGAGACCCTGTTTCCAAATAATAAAATAAAAAGGGCTGGTGATGTAGCTTGAATGCCCCTGGGTTCAATCCCCAGCATGACAATAAATTAATTAATTAAATATAAATTAAAATTTTAAAAAGGGCTGGGCGTGGTGGCCCACTCCTGTAATCCCAGCATTTGGGAGGCTGAGACTGGAAGATCTGGGTTCACGGCCAGCCTCAGCTACTTAGTGAGGCAGTCCGAAACTTAGTATTACCCAGTTTCAAAATAGGGCTGGGGCTGTAGCTCAGAGGTAGAATACCCCCAGGTTCTACCCCCAGTACCATTAAAAAAAAAAAAAAGACTTGAGGAAGCCTCATCTACTTAGTGAGGTTCTCCGCAACTTAGAGAGACCTTGTTTCAAAATAAAAAATAAGCCAGACGTGGTGGCGCATGCTTTTAATCCCAGTACTTGGGAGGCTGAGACTGGAGGATCCGGGTTCGCAGCCAGCCTCAGCTACTTAGTGAGGCCCTCCACAACTTAGTGAGACCCTGTTTCAAAATAAAGAATTAAAAATAGGACTGGGGCTATAGTTCGGAGGTAGAATGCCCCCAGGTTCCATCCCCAGTACCATAAATAAATAAATAAATAAATAAATAAAGAATAAAAAATAGGACTGGGGTATATCTCAGAGATAGAATGCCCCTGGGTTCCATCCCCAGTACCACAAAAAGGGGGGAGGGCTGGGGAGCTGGATGTGGTAGAGCACATTTGTAATCCTAGTACTTGGGAGGCTGAGACAGGAGAATTGCAGGTTCACAGCCAGCCTCCAATACTTAGTGAGGCCCTCTGCAACCTAGTGAGACCCTGTTTCAAAATAAAGAATAAAAAATAGGACTGGGGGATTGTAACTCAAAGGTAGAATTCCCCTAGGTTCAATCCCTAGTACCACAAAAAAAAAAAAAAAGGCCTGGTGACATCTGAGGCCAGGCAACCCTCCAGCAGTTTCCTTCCTACCCTAAATACTGAGTTTCTGTCTACTAACCTGAACCTGAGTCCTCAACCCTAGTAGCCTCAAGGACTCAACTCCTACCTTTCAGCTTCCCTCCTTTCAAACATTCTCTTTCCAAAGCCAATGTGCAGTGGCCACTAATTTCTGCCCATTGATCCATTTTACTTCCCCCAGTTGCCCAGTGCCAGGACAGGATACATTTTATCCAGCCTGTGCTCATGCTGGTCCCTTTGCTGACTCCTGTTCATCCTCCTGGAAGTCTTCCCTGAACTTGCCCCCAAATCAACCATTCTTTCCTCCCCAGGACCACCCCCCTCCCACTACACACAGTGAGCCACTGCAGTAACCATTGACTTTTTTTTTTTTGTAGTACTGGGGATTGAACCCAGAGGCATTCTACCTCCAAACTACACCCCCAGCCCTGATTTTATTCTTTTATTTTTTTTTGTAGT
>PVLC010046110.1:0-11524 GCA_004027655.1 Graphiurus murinus | reverse complement strand
AGAACTAATCTATAATGCTACAAATAAGACCTAAGGTAACTTGGAGGGAGAGGTGTGGGCATTGGCCTAAAAAACACTTAAAGCTATTGTGGGAAAAATTGAAATATTTTATATCTTGAATGTATATGGTTATATGGATATGTATATTGTTTCAAAATTTACTTAACTATAAACTTTAAATGTCTGCATTTCTGCATATAAATGTCTCAATGAATTTTATTTCAATACAATTTTCAATAGTATCAAAATTTTAAATACTTAAAAATTTAATGAAAAAGTGTGAGGCCATTATAATGAAAATGAACTATTTTTATAGAAATTTTAATATATTTAATTAACATTAACAAATAACCCAATCAAGAAATAGGAAATTAAACTAAACAGATACTTCACAAAAGGAAATATACAATGGCCACAAAATATATTAAAAAAAGTACAAAATCATTAGCAATCACAGAGATGCAAATCAAAACTACACTGAGAGTCCATTTAAAACCAATTGGAATGGCAATTATCAACAAGTCAAACAACAATGAATGCTGGTAAGGATGTGTGGAAATAAGAACTCTTTTACACTGTTGCTGGGATTGCCAATTAGTGCAGCTGTTATGGAAATCAGTGCGGAGATTCCTCAGAAACATGGGAATAGATCTACCATATGATCCATCTATACCATTCCTAGGTATCTTTCCAAAGGGACTGAAATCAGAATATTATATAGTAATACATGAATATCCATGTTTATAGCAGCACAATTCACAATAGCCAAATTATGGTACCAACCTAGGTGCCCATCAACAGAAAAATGGATTGTAAAATTATGGGATATATGCACAATGGAATTCTACATGGTAATAAAGAAAAAAATCATGTCACTTGCAGGACAATGGATGGACCTGTAGAACATTATGTTAAGTGAGATTAGCCAGTCACAGAAAGTGAATGTTCATATATTTTCTCTCATATGCAGAAGTTAGGGAGTAATAGGGATATCAGAGGGACTTAGGATAATGGAAGAAAAACTTAGGATAATGGAAGAAAAACTTAGGATAATGGAAGAAAAACTCTAATGGAATTAGGTAGGTGATCTAAGGAAGGGTAGTGGGGGAAGAATTAATGAAGGAAATACTTCCACTGACTTTATGCACATATGTGAGAATGCCAATGCCAATAACAATACAAATCTTAATATTGTGTATGGAGAAAGGGAAGGAGTGTGGAGGGAGCCAGGGGAAGCTCTCCAAGTGCTATGTGCATGTAACTTCCTATCATTTTGAAATATATTATGATGTCAGACTACAATGCACCAATAAAGTATGTAAAGAAAGAAAAAGCATTTACACTTGAATTCCATACAAAATAAATAAATTATCTAATGGATACATATACAAAATTCATAGATTGGATTTCCTGGTAAAAATTTACAGTTGGGTCTAAATATTGTATGAAAATTCAAAGACAAAAATCTGAAAATATAAGAATAAAGTAGGAGAATTAACACCACTCATCTTAAAACTTACTATAAGTCTAAGTTAATCAAAAGATGTCTGTGAGAGAGTAGGCAAATTAATCAAATCAACCAAAAATAGGGAATACAGAAAGAAAATAATATATATTGAGCTAATTTTTATGAAGTTTCCAAGATTTTTTAATGGGAAAAAGAAACTATTTTCATCAAATGATGTTGAGCAACTGTATAAATATCAGAGAAAATAAATAAATTCAATTTCTACCACTGGACTTAATTTTTTTTAGTAGAGATGGATGATAGACTTTAACATAGAATGAATTTTTATAAAAATCTAGAAGACATGGGAAAATATCTTTTCTTGGGAATAGGCACATTTTTAGCAGATATAAAATTATTATTAATAAAACTAATATTTTTTATATTTGAATTCATTAAAATTAAAAATTGTTGATCATTAATTCATCATTAAAATCGGAAATACTAAGGCAAACACAAAGAGAACAAATTTTCAGTACATTTAACTCAGAGGATTTGTATATAGATTATGTGTGTGTGTGTGTGTGTGTGTGTGTGTGTATGTGTGTGTGTGTGTTTGCATCTGGAGATCTAACCTGGGGCCTCACAGTTGCTATGTAAGCATTCTATCACTGAGCTACACCCACCTCGAGATTTATTAAGAGCCCCTACAAATCAATAATAAAATCACAAATAATCCAGTAATAATGGGCAAAGGACTGGAGCTAACATTTCATGTATAAATGATTAATGAGAATATGAATAGATACTCATTTAGAATCTGCAGAGTGGAAATTAAAAACTAAGTGCAGTTAGGATGGATAAATCAAAATGATTGACAATACCAGGCCAAATGGTTGAAAACCATGGAAAGCAACTGAAATCTCAAGCAGTGTTGGTCAGTGTGTAAAGTGGTATGACTGCTTTGACTAATACTTTGTGAATTCCTTAGGAAAAGTAAGCATAACATAACTATATTATATTGTGTGTATGTGTATGTGTGTGGACTCCTAAATATTTATCCAAAAGAAATGTAACACAAATGTAAAAAAATTTGATCAATATTCATAACCACTTTATCATTACTAAAATACTTGAAATAACCCAAAAATCTATCCACAAAATAACAAATAAAACCCTGTAGTATTTTTTTTACTTTCACCTAACAAAATAATACAAAAAAATAATAAAGTAATTTAAAGGTGCTAATTATTGTGATCTATGTATGTGTATACATGGACACACATACAGAGATTAAAGATGTGCCACCTATAATTTCAGTGCTTGGGAAGCTGAGACAGAAGGATCAAAGGCTTGAAGCTAGTCTCAGCAACTAAGAAAGACCTTCAGCAATTTAGCAAGACCCTGTTTCAAAATAAAAATAAAAAAGGCTGGAGGTGTTGTTCAGAGCTAGAATGACCCTGCTTCAAACCCCAGTACCAAAATAAAGAAAAAAAAAGTATCTGTTATTTAAATGAATGCCAATGTTTGCAACCTACTTCTTAACATAGCTAATGAAATATATGATAAATATATTATATATTAATCACTGATCCCTGAAATAGAGCATGTACAATAATACCTGTATAACATAATGAAAATTCTCCAAATCTGTGGACATATGGACATAAGAAAAGCCTCAACAAATTACACTAATAGAAGTAATACAGTTAGCATTGCTGAGCATAGTCCAATGCCTCTAGAAATTAATAACTTTTTAAAAGTATTTTAACCTCAAATTCTCAAATTGAAAACTTACATCTAAATACATTTTTTTGTGTGTGTGGTACTGAGATTGAACCCAAAGGCATTCTACCTCTGATCTACACCCCCTGTCCTATTTTTTATTCTTTATTTTGAAACAGGGTCTCACTAAGTTGCAGAGGGCCTCATTAAATACCTTAGGCTGGTTAAAAACCCAGATCCTCCTGTCTTAGCCTTTCAAGTACTGGAATTACAAGCGTGTGCCACCACATCCACCGCCTCTTAATACTTCTTGAATAAAATGGGGAAATGCATATGTAAACTGCAGAACTTTTGAAAAATAACACTGCTCTAAACATGACATCAAAATCTATGAATCAATGGAATAGAGCTATAACAATTATGAGAGAACTGGTGATATTAAAGGATTATATAACTTAATAATTCCTTAAATTGAAATGACACAAATAAAAAATAGGAAAAAAACAAAGTACCTGTAAAAAAAGAAGCAACAAATTAATAAAGAAAATAAAACCCAAAGAGTTATAAAACAAAAAAGATAGTTTTAAAAGAAAAAATATTATAAATTAATATATGTATGTTAAAATTGAAAACAAAACATGAGAGCAAGAATAAATTTAATCTTTACTAGTTAGAAAATGTACCATAGAAAAGCAGAACATTGGAGAAAATTTGTTACGCTTTTCCAGCCCCATGAGCTATCCTGAGTTTCCTTTCTCATTTTCATCCTAAATAGAAATGCTTATGCAAAGTTGCAGTATGTACCGAAAAATTTTTGACAAACTAGTATGAACGAGTGGTTGGAAAGGTAAATCAAACCAGTGTGAAGAAGGGTTGGTATGACACAATCTTTTATAATATTATCTTTGTTTTTATTTTATTTTCTGCATTTTGCATTTGTACCTTTCAAAGTAATGTACATTCAAAGTAATGTACATTCATGTTTCTATAGAACATAAGGTAAGACAACTAATACATTTTAGTGCATATATGCATATAGTTCTGATGGATATATATGTAAGAGGGGAAGTGCCAATTCATAATACATGTGCATGTTAAGCTTCAGGGAGTAATACCAAGTCATTGTCCAAAGCAGTCAGGATATGTTGTAATATGTACTTCCAGTTGTAGTTGTTGAAAACTATGCAAAGAAATTTGGAAAACATTTAAAATGAAACTTTTTCTAGAAAAATAAGACTTACTCAAACTGATCCCAATAGTGACAGAAAGTTTAAAGAGACCAAATTATAAATTTGAAACTTAAGAAAATAAAAAATTTGAGAAACCTAACAAAATAAAATATGAAGAAAATCTGGTTGCAGAAGAATTTTTAACAAACCATCAAAGAGTAAATAATTCTAATGTTAGTCAAAGTATTTCATGGAATAGAAAAAATTTTTAAATAATTTTCTGATATTATTTCACAATCATAACAACACAGACAAGTGTCACTGAAAGACACTGATATAAGAATTCAAGGCAATATTATTGCAAGTAAAATCCAACAGCAAGACCAAGTGGAATTTACTCCAGAAATGTATCAATGTATAGAATGCTCCTGGATTCAATCCCCAGTACAAAATAAAAAAAATAAATAAATAAAAGAAAAAATAGAGAAAGAACTCCATGAAAGTAGAAGGGAGACTATTAGGATAGAAGAAAAAGAGCCTGGGAAAGAAGTAGTAAGGGAAAGGGGAGTTACTGAGGACTAAAATTGATTAAATTATGTTATATGCATTTATGAATATGTCACAATGAGATCCAGTAGTTCTATATTTAATATGCACCAATAAAAATTATTTAAAAACTAGTTACCTTCTTAATTAGATATTTTCTAAAGGACCATTGTAATCCTATTTTCCTTTTATTGTATTTAAAAATAATTTTAGTGGTTGCTTCTAGGATTACAATTAACATACTCATTTAGAATAATTTAGTTCAGATTAATAAAAATTTAATTCAATTTCATACAAACTATCTCCTATATAGCATCTTTCTCTCCTTCCTTGTCTGCAATTTTTTTTTTGGGGGGGAGTTACTGGGGATTGAATCCAGGGGCATTCTACTCCTGAGCTATACCCCCAGCCCTATTAAGTTGAGGAGTGCCTCACTAGGTAGCTGAGGCTGGCTGCGAACCTGGATCCTCCAGTCTCAGCCTCCCAAATGCTGGGATTACAAGCGTGCGCCACCACGCCTGGATTCTTGTCTGTAATTTTAAACAAACTAGTTTTCAGTATATTGTGTGACTCTCTATAGTGATTTATAATTATTGCTTTGTGTAGTTATGTTAGGCAGTGGGTAACTCTGCCTTTGGCTTCACTTTCAAAAAGGAGAAACGAGAATTACAAAGAAAATACACTGTTTCATATTTACTCATATAGTTGTTTTTCCATGCTCTTTATTTCCTCACATGAATTGAAGTTACTAACTAATGCTTTTTGTTATGAAGAGCTCCCTTTGGGTTTATTGGAGATTAATTCTTCCTGTATTTATCTTGGATGCTAATTTCTCCTTCATTTTTGAAGAATAGTTTTGCTCAATTTAAAATTTTTGATTGACATTCTTTTTTTCCTACCTCTGCATTCCATGATTTCTATAGAGAAATCTGCTTTAGTCTTATTGATAATCCCTTTTGTGTAATATGTCACTTCTCTTTTGCTGTTTTCAAGAGTTTCCCTTTGCCTTAAAAGTTAGAGAATTTTATTATTGTGTGTTTACCTGTGAATTTTTATGAATTATATTTTTGGGTTCAAGAGCTTCTGAAATGTACACTAATTTTTTTGGTTTACTTTTTCTTTCTTGTGTTCTTCACTTATTTTTTATCTTATTTTATCTTATTTTTATTTTTGGACTGGAGATCAAATCAAGGGTGATGCACTTTCCAGGCAAGTTCTTTGCCACTGAGCTACATCCCAGCCCATATTTTGGGCTTTTAACAATAAAATTTGTTAATCTTTTAAGTAATTATTTCTTCAAATATACTTTCTGCCCATTTGTGTCTCCCCTATTCTCAACTATTATCATGTATATATTAGATGATATATATTGTGTTTGATTACCCACATGTCTCAGAGACATTTTATATTTCTTTGTTCTTCTTTTTGGTTTTTGGATTAGATAATCTCAATTAACATGCATTTAAGTTCTATGATTTTAAATTTCTGTTGAGGCCCTCGAAAGAATTTTTAATTTTATTTATTGTAATTTTCACTGCAGAATTTCTATTTCTTTAAAAAAAATCTTTGAAATTCTTAAAGGCTCTATTTGGTGAGGCAACATTTTTATTGCTCTTATCCTTTCCTCTAGTTATTTACATATCACTTCCTTGTTATACAGAGATTGTATTTATACACACACAATTTCTATTGATTTTTTTTTCTGTTAGGAAATATACTTTATTGTGTTTTTCTTGTTTTATATTATTTGCTCTTTTCTTTATCCTCTTCCTCTCTTCCTTTTTATTTTCCTGTTCTTTCTTGTGGTTGCCAGAAATCTAAATCTCATATTGTAGCAATATTAGATATTAAAATTCACCACCATTCTATGGACTATTGGTTCATGCTGATCTTTGTTATTGTTGTAGTTTGTTTTATTATTTTTCTAAACTAATTCTATAAAGCCAATGCTCTTTAATTGTTTGTAGCCACTAAAGTCCCTTCTTGATTAGCTTAATGATCAGCTAATGATTATAGAGATTTATTTAATTACTTAGAAGAAACAAGTCTCCCAGCCTTTGCTGACGGCCTCTGAGCAAATATTGAGTCCAACTTTAACAGTGCATCAAGCAGTGGGTAACTCTGCCTTAGGCTTCATTTTCTTTTTGAACCAAGCTTCAAAGTCAGTCAGAGGTTTGAACTTAGAGTTTTCTCACATCTTACCAGAATACGTGCACAGGCCTGTGTATACAGTCCTACTTATATGTGTATCTTTCTACATTTCCAGGAAAATGTCAGAAGTTTTCACTCTCTGAACATCTCATTCCCAAAGTTTCTTGTTTAGCTCCATGTTTGTCCCAGCTGTTTCTACCTTAGTTAGCCTTTCATTACAGAAGGCTCTAATGAGAAACAAACAAACAAACAAACAAAACCCTGCAAGAAGAGCCTTCCAAGGAACTACCTACCAGGTCAAAAGATGTGCATTTTGCAGGAATAACACTTTGAAGAAGCTGCAATCTCTATTTATCCTCTCCATTGAATAACAAGATACCGGTTATACTGGTTTTCATTGTGATTGCAGGGTGTTAATTTTCAAGACTACAGAGCAGAAAGTATTTCAACGAATTATTAAGATTTTTGCCTCTGAGCTAGATATAATCCTTTTATCCCAGTAGTTGGGAAGTTGAGACAGGAGGATCCCTGGTTTTAGGTCAACCTCAGCAACTTAGCAAGGTCCTTAGGAAGGTCAACTTATTGGGACCTTGTTTCAAAATAAAAAATGGGACTGGGGGTGTACCTTCAAGGAAGAACACCCCTGATTTCGATCTCAGTACCAAAAAAATAAATAAATAAAAGCAAAAACAAACTGTTTGACTCTGGAACTGAAGGATAATTACTTTTGATTAGATGCTCCTTTGTATCATTGAATATGTATAAATCTTTTCTTTAAAATTATTAATATATAATATGAATAACAAAACTTAAACAATATAATAGTGAAGTAATAACCATATAGACCAATATGAATAACTTTTCTTTATCATAAAAAAGGAAAAAAAATTAAAGTTAAGTTTAAGGGCATATATGATAAATCCAGGTCACATATGATAAATCCCATAATTATAATATATATCTAAATTAATTTCCAAAGCAGAGACTAGAGATGGAGTAAAGAACTACCCCAGATATCATTAAAATAATTATTCTAAGCTAAATTCATAAGATATTAGATTCAGAGTTCATCGTGTCAAGTAGAATGAGGAAAATGAAAACATACAGACATATCACATTTTTATGACACCCAATATAAAGTTAAAAAACGTCAAAGTCTTCTAAATATGCATTTAAAATGATATCTCAAAAAATATCATCTCAAAAGACACTGGAAAAGATCAACATCAGTCTCATATTAGTAACAACAGACATTGGAAAACAATGGTGTGATTTTGTTAAAAAGGCTGAAAATGTTTTAAACACAAAATGATATTACTGAACAGCAAGCCTTAAATTAAAGCAAATTTACAAAGTATATCACATGAAGAATGTTCTCAAAGTAAAATATTAAGAATAGATTCAAGTCAGAATTTATTAATAAAATATGTACCTAAGCCCAGTTAGCATATCAAATAGGAATGGTACAACACTATGCCAGAATAGTATGTCAGCATGCCATTTTCAAGAATAAAGAGAAATTTCATAAGAGAATCAAGAAGGAACCAAAGTCCCCCTCTCCAAACAAGGAGAAAATGATGGTTATTGAGTGAAGAACATAAAATCTCCTTTAGTTTAAGTTTTCTGTTCCTAAAATGGGACTTTTCTACATTTGCAACTGAGAGGCATTTTAGAATGTTAGAAATGGAGAAATGGAATGTTAACCTTTCTATATTTCAGATACAGAAACAAAAACACTAAAAAGTTGAAGCTTTATCTAAGCATAATTAGTCAAAACTAGAAAATAATTCTACAAAATCATTTTATCTTTATATTGAACAAAATCAGTTTTTTCTTTATATTGAACAAAACATACACTCTGATAATACACACAGTTTCTAGTTTCAACCTTCTGGATAAATCTTTGGTATTTTGAAGACAAGAAAAATAAACAAAAAAAATTGTCCAACTTGGAAAATTTAGATAGTTCTGTGTAGGATAAGAACATAAGATTATATTTGTAGAAGGCAATTACCCAATTTACTAGGTTTTTGAAACTATAATGAGAGAAGATTTATTTGGGATTATGATGTCCCATGGTTAATGTGCTTTTACAACTAAAACACAAATATTTGAAAATTCAAACTAGTTTTGATGTAACTCTCCAGATTCATGTTATTACTATGAATAAAATCATGATACATTTTATATTACAGATAGCAAGCTTTTATTTCTTGTTTACACATTTTGGAAATTTGTTTATAACTTCATTTTATAGTAATCAAGGATATGAGGTATATGTAATATCTGAACATAGGCAATTTTCTATAAATATTCAGTCATATTTTTATGGCTTTCATGACTGTATGTTATAAATAATTGCTGCTTATATCTGAGTTACCAAAAACTATTATCAATTTATTACTATTTCAAAACATATAGTAGGGCAACATTAAGTAGCCTCACTGGCCTTGTTTTAGTGAAAATGTTTCTATAAATTTTAGGAGAATTTAAAGTATGCATATTTTATAATAGCAATTGCTTATAAGTAAGCACTAATTCTTATTAAATTATGTATATTCCTTGTTCATGCCATTTTTGCTCTGCTTGGTGATTCTACTATAACTACCCACTTAAGATGTTTACTGACTGCATTGATATGTTTTCTTATGTCATAAAAATCACAATAAAAAATGCATGCTGCCATAACAACGTTATGACAAGGCATTTTTGCCAGGCAGTGTGAGCAATTTCTGAATTCCATTATGTGATTAAGCAGTGAGGCACAACAGGTTATATTACATTGTGAAGTTCTATAATAGGTGTCGAAATTGCCTCTCAACATCACACCCGGGAGTATCTCTTTGAGATTTTTACATGATAATTTCACAGGGTTATAAAAAAGAAGAAAATGAAATCATTAAAAATCATTTTTCTTAGGTAAATGTAAATTCTCTCTATCAGCCTGTGTGCAGTCATTAAAATCTAATGCATTTTCTTGGGAAATATTTCATATAGTTTTTTTTTTTTAAGCTTTTCTTTACTGGTAACTCACAATTTGTTAAATTTGATTTATTTAAATTTGGCTCCTATCTTGAAAAATAGTGGAAGCAATTACCTTCCACTCAATTTCCAAAGGTGACAGTTTATCAATCATACTAATAAGTGCTTGAGTTTCTTCATAATATATTTGACTCTCTCTGACTTTTCTTTTTTCCCAACCCTGCAGTACCACACAGAATCATTCTTTCTGTCTTAGGTGAGAATGAGAGCTTTCTCTCAGATGAGAGTGAGAATTCTCTTAGATTAGAGTGAATGTGGACATTTACTAAACAAAAGCAAAACCATAGGGTAGGAAAGCTCTAGGTATGTAAATAGAAGATAGTCATGTCCCCAGATCATATGTAAGGGCACTGGAATCCAATATTTTATCTTATGCTTTGATCACACAATGTGACAATATTATTACTTCGCTATGAAATGGAAGATCAGCTATGTCACAACCTTCATAAACTTTCTCTAAGCCGGGCATGGTGGCACATGCTTGTAATCCCAGCATTTGGAAGGCTGAGATGGGAGGATCCGGGTTCGCGGCCAGCCTCAGCTACCTACTGAGGCCCTCCGCAACTTAGTGAGACCCTGTTTCAAAATAAAGAATAAAAAATAGGGCTGGGGGTGTAACTGGGAGGTAGAATGCCCCTGAGTTCAATCCCCAATATCACTAAAAAAAGAAAAAGAAAAAGAAAAAATAAATAAACTTTCTCTAAATCACCCAAGAGTCAGAACAACAATGGCTTTTGACCTCAGTTTAGCTAATATTTGAGCACCTGTCTTGGAATTTGTTCCTATAGAAAGTAACAGTGGGACTAGTGAGTTTAAGGGGAAATGGCTAGTTTGAAGGCATAAAGGACAATGGTAGGGAAAAGAGACATGAAACAGAGAAGAAAATTAGCCAATAAAGTGTACAGTATCAGGCCATAGTAGCTGACTGGAGTTTAACAACATGCTAATATGCCGACTCCATCCAAAACACAAAATTCAGAATTATTCCTAACAGAGGATAAGAGAGCTGAAAATTAATATGGAACTTCCAGAGAGTCATTGGGTGGTGCTAGTGGGGTGTTACAGTGAATATTAATTCCAGAGAAACTCCAGACTTCCAAGAGCATGGGAGCAGAATGACCTTGTTCAGTTCCAGAAACAAAGCACAGAGGCACAAAGATGCAAACACTGACAGCTGTTAAGTTGCATTGAGGAGAACAAAGTCTAAGGACTATGAAAATGCACAGTCAGTATCTTCCACATCCCCCAAGCATTGTAACACTTCTGCTAACTACATTGTTTTCTATTGTTTACAATTTGATAAACATTTTTCCAGAGTTGCAATTAAGAACCTAAAAAATGTTTATCAATAGAGATTGTAAAACAGAGTTTAGATTTATACATACAATGAATGAATATACTTACCATTTTAGTTCATTATTGGTTATCACCTTTATATTCCCCA
>PVLC010046109.1:0-11546 GCA_004027655.1 Graphiurus murinus | reverse complement strand
TTTTTTTTTTTTTTTTTTTTTTTTTTTTGCGATACTGAGGATTGAACCCAGGGACATTCTACCTCCGAGCTATACTCCCAACTCTATTTTTTATTCTTTGTTTTGAAACAGGGTCTCACTAAGTTGTAGAGGGCCTCGAGGCTGACTGTGAACCTGGATCCTCCGGTCTCAGCCTCCCAAGTACTGAGATTACAAGCATGCACCACCATACCCGGCTTTCTATTATTCTTAACACAACACTCTACTCCCTAGCAAGACACAGTCAATGATTTAATGACCCAGTCTTATCTCTGTAAGCTTGTAATAAAAGGAAGAGCTGAATTTCACTTAGGGAGTTTGACTCTCTTGCCTTCTCCCCTCTCACCTCTTTGAGACCAGGAACCAGTGTGTTTCAGTCATTCTGAGACTTGGAACTCAATCCTGGGAAGACTGCTTCTTGACAAGGGAAGAAAAGCAGCAAAAAACTCAACAAAACAATGACAGTTGACACATGGAAGAATCAGAGGCAGAACAAAGAGCAGATGACTGTAAAGAGCTCCACACATCTCGCCTGGTGAGTGGAGAGTGGTGGTGGTACCACTTTGGTCAGGACATGCCAGCCGGCAGCTACTGGCACCATAGCTCCCACAGACCTCCAGCAAAGAAGCAGCAGATCCTTGTGAAACCAGCGACTACAGAAGACTACTATCAAAAGCAGTAGACTCTTCTCTCCATGCTCGGAAAAAACAAAAACAAAAAAACAACAAAAAAACCAATACCCAGATGGCCCACCTAGATCTTGCAGCTGCAGTTGAACTCATTCATCTCTTCCTGAAGGGACCCAGAGTAGCACTTATCAAGACCATGAGTTAACAAGCCATCCCAGTGGGAAACTGCCCTGCATGGCCATAGGGACTTGCGTGGCAAGGAATGGACTCCCTAGGTCTGTGACTTTGCAAATCATCCCTGAGGTGGTGGGGGTGGGGGCTACTGTCAGACACAGGAGAAAGGTGAATTAGCAGACAACCCCTAGGGACATTCAGTTGGGAGGGCACTAGAATCACAGTTGGCCAAGCCCTTGCAGGGTCTCCAGGGATCATCACAGGACAGCCAGCTATGGTGTCTATGGGGGGAAATAACTCGGCCTACTGAGTTGCAGACTTGGAAGGCAATAAACTTGCACCTGGCCATGTTTGGGTGCTACAAGCGCCAATGCCAGAACCAAAAAAGGGCTCATGTGATTGCAGCCGCCCAGAGCAACAGTGGTTTCCCTGGGGTTAAATAACTGAGTCACCCAAGCCCTAGGCTTCTCTCCCTGACAGAACTTGAGCCCTGTAAGCCAGAAGGCTAGGGGCCAGACAGCATTTCAGTGGATCACAGCTACAGGCTGAGAACTCAACACTCTCTCTGCCAGCAGAGTTTTTGCTTGGCATACATGCACGCAAGTGACTGACAGTGCTCCATATGATCATAACAAGCAGATCAGAAGCGGTGTCCCAGGGGCCATCAAAACTCAGTGAGCCTACCTAGAAGACCCAACAAAGTCAGCCAAAAAACTTATAGAACTGATCAACAAATTCAGCAAAGTGTCTGGATACAAAATCAATCTTAAAAAATTGGAAGCTTTCCTCTACACCAACCATAAAACCACTGAAAAAGAAATCCAGAAAACAATTCCACTTACAATAGCTCCCCGAAAAATAAAATACTTAGGGATAAACCTAACCAAAGAGGTAAAAGACCTCTATAAGGAAAATTACAAAAAGCTGAAAAAAGAAATCTACGAAGACGTTAGAAGACGGAAAAATCTACCATGCTCTTGGATAGGCAGAATAAATATCATCAAAATGGCCATCCTCCCAAAAGTAATCTACAAATTCAATGCAATATCCATGACATTACCAAGGTCACTCCTCACAGACATAGAAAAATCGGTCCTTAAATTCATCTGGAACAACAAAAAGCCCAGGATAACCAAAGTGGTTCTAGTAACAAGAACCATGCAGGAGGTATCAAAATATCTGACTTCAAACTTTACTACAAAGCCACAGTAATAAAAACAGCATGGTATTGGCACAAAAACAGACACACAGATCAATGGAGCAGAATAGAAAATTCAGACACAGACTCACGTGCTTACAGTCAACTGATTTTTGACAAAGGAGCCAAAAACATACACTGGAAAAAAGATAGCCTCTTTAACAAATGGTGCAAAACTGGTTAACTATATGCAGGAAAATGGAAATAAACCCCACTTTCTCACCCTGGACAAGAGTCAACTCAATGTGGATCAGAGATCTGGAAGTCAGGCTAGAGACCTTGCAGCTACTTGAAGAGGCATAGTCCCAACACTTCAACACATAGGCACAGGTAAAAACTTTCTCAACAAGACCTCAAAAGCACAAGCAACTCAAAGGAAGATCAATACATGGGATTGCATTAAACTAAAGAGCTCCTGTGCAGCAAAGGAAACTATCAAGAACCCCAACAGAAAACCCACAGAGTGGGAGAAAATTTTTGCCAGCTACTCTTCTGATAGAGGACTAATATCTAGAATATACAGAGAGCTCAAGAAACTCACAGCTAAGAAAACAAATAACCCAATCAAAAAATGGGCAAAGGATCTAAATAGACACTTCACAAAAGAAGAAATACAAATGGCCAATAAATGTATGAGGAAATGTTCTACATCATTAGCAATCAGAGAGATGCAAATCAAAACTACTCTGAGATTTCACCTAACTCCAATCAGAATGGCAACTATCAAGAACACAAACAACAACAAATGCTGGAGAGGGTGTGGGAACCCTAATACATTGTTGGTGGGATTGCAGATTTGTGCAACCACTTTGGAAAACAGTATGGAGAATCCTCAGACGAATGGGAATGAACCTACCCTATAACCCAGCAATACTTCTACTAGGTATCTACCCAAAAGAACGGAAACCAAACTATCAGACCAACACATGTGTATCTATGTTTATAGGTGTACAGTTTACAAATGCCAAACTATGGAACCAGCCAAAATGTCCATCAACAGATGAATGGGTTACAAAACTATGGAATATGTACACAATGGAATTTTACTCAGCCGTAAAGAAGAACAAAACCATGTTATTTGCAAGGAAATGGAAGGAACTGGAAAACATTATGTTAAGTGAGATTAGTCAGTCACAAAAAGTTAAAAATAGAATGCTCTCCCTAATATGTGGAAGCTAGGGAGAAAATGGGACATAAGAGGGACTCCAGATGAAGGAGAATCCTTAGGTGAACAAAGAATTTGAATTAATGGAAGGTGAAGGGGGTAGGGAGGACACCCTAATGAACATGATGTACTTTCCATGAACACATCTAAGTCAATCACTAAACTGACCTTGAGAAGGAGGGAGGAGGAGGGAGTGGGGTGGGAATTGGGGAAGGGTTACATGAGAAATGTGTGCATGGATGTCTTTACCTATACTAGCTTGTACCTAACAAAGGTGTGTGGTTACAATGCACCAAATAAGGGAAAGATGAAAAAAAAAAAAAAGATTTGTTTAAGTTACACTTGGAGAATTTGTATCTATGTAATGCGGAGCCCACTTCTATTAACCTGGCAGAAACAGCTAAGACATTTGTAGATCGGCTTCAAGCCTTGGTCACTACCTGGCCCTCGTTTACCTCCTTGCTAAGAGGAGCTATTGTAGCAACAGCAATAGTCATTCTAAGTTTATGCATTCTACCACTCGTTGTATGCCTTGTGATCAATGCCTACGTCAGTATATGAGCAGATTTACATGGAATAAAAATGCAAGCACTGCCTCGCACAGGGCCTGGTAGTCAATGACGGGTTCGATTTTCTCAGGGCAAATCAACCTAAGACAGGGCTGGTTGAATCGAGACCCCATGACGGGTAAGATTAAGCACCTGGTAGGAAACGACCTAAGACAGGCACAGTCCTTCGTGCATTTTAAAATAAAAATGGGGGAGTTGTGGGAGCCCAGCTGGGCCCTTTCCCCCCTGGCAGTTGCTATCTGCTTACATGAGCAATTATATTGACTCTTCTGCTATGGCTACATTGGCGTCTCGAAGTCTGGAGATTGCCCCTACGATGCGTAGATGAAAGACCCTCCTACTTCTTAGAAAGTAAATAAATGACCCTAAAGGAGTATGGTTTTATGACTCTAGAAAGTTTGCTTTACCAGGCTATGTTAAGAATGTGGGCTATATGTGTAAAACAAAGAAGTGGTGCTGTTTGTGATCTGACAATGATTGATATGTCATAAATGTCTATGTAACCTTGTTGTACTCAAGAAATGTATAAAAAGTCCATGCTAAAAATATAAATAATAAAAAACAAAACAAAACAAAACTCAGTGAGCCAGGCCACAAACTTGCAACATAGCAATCGCTAGCCATGCTGAGCTTAAGGACAGTGGACACAGAGAATAGTAAGTGCTCTAGTTTCACAGGCCCACAATCAGCAGAGTAGTGGTAGTGTCTGTGGAGCATTAAATGCCAACCAGCAGGCTGCAGGCCTGAACAGAACATCACAGTCTCGGGCACTACTGAGATGAGGCCTGGAGAGCACAGTGACCTGCAGCCAATCAGAGACTCCTGTTTGTCTGCACTAAGAACTATATCTAGTTAAAGAAGCTCTGGGGAACAAACTCAAAAGTTTGATTATATGTGAGAGATTGGAAGAGGCAAATATATGCCCCCAGCATAGGCATTATAATAAAGGAATAACAAATAGACACAGGACCCACACTCAAAAAGGAAGAAGATACCAAGACAACAGAAATACAAACCTAAGAACTCTGAAAATATGAGAATGAAGAACAGTGAAGACACATAAGCCCACACAACTTAACAACAAGGGAGATCACCAATACTGATCTGTAGGAAATGCAAGAAGAATTCTGAATTTTTATCTTCAATATGATGAAAGGCCTCAAAGAAGGTGTACAAAAAGTGAAGTTTTAAAAAAGAACCAGAAAGAGCTTTGAATGAAATGAAAGGTTAATAAATGAACTGAAGACAGTAATAGAAACTAACTCAGGCAGGCTAGGCCACATGGGAAATGGGGTATCACTCTGGGAAGAAAGTTCATTCAAAACCAAAAGCACAGCCAACAGTATACAGAAGACATTACAACAACACAACCTAAACATTCAACAAATATGGGACAATAGAAAATGTCCTAACTTCCAGATAAAAGGTATTGAAGAAGGTCTAGAAGCACAGACCAAGGGTGTCAGAAACCTCTTCAGACAAATAATTTCAGAGAATTTCCCAAACATAGAAAAAGAAAAAGACTTGGACACCCATGTGCAAGAGACATATAGAACACCATTAAGATAAGATCAAAGAAGGACCTCCCCATGCCATGTAATAATCAAAATGACTAACAAAGAGGCCAAGGAAAGAATCTTAAAAGTAGTGAGAACAAAAGAATAGATGGTATTCAGGGGAAAAACAATAAAAATCACTCTAGACTTCTCAACCCAAGTCATGAAAGCCAGGAGGGGCTGGTATGACCAGACCCTGGAATAAAACAACTTCCAATCAAGACTGCTATCACCAGCAAAGATATTATTCAAAATTGATGGAGAAATAAAAACATTAAAGACAAGCAGAAACTGAAAGAATTTATGATTATCAAGCCAGCACAAGAGAAAATATTTAAAGAAACAAAACACAAAGGAGAAAAAAGAAGCAAATTCTAGAACCAAAGAAGGGGCAAACTCCACCAGATGGGCAACTAAGCAAAGAAGAAATAACACTACATTAAACAGAAAATAGAACTCAAAATGACAGGAAACAAAGATCAGATCTCAATAATGACACTAAATGTCAAAGATCTAACTCCCAAATTAAAAGAAATAGACTGGCAATGTGGTTTAAAAAACACAATCCAACTATATGCTGCTTACAAGAAACTTACCTTACAGCCAAAAATAACTATATGCTAAAGATGAAAGGATGGAAAAAGAAATACCATGCAAAGGGAGACTGAACACAAGCAGGGGTAGCAACACTCATATCTGACAAAACTGACTTTAGGCTAAAACACATCAAAAGAGACAAAGTAGGTCACTTCTTATTAATAAAAGGAATGCTCCAACACGAAGATATAATGATAATAAACATTTATGCCCAAATGTGAGTGCAACCACTTTTGTAAAACAAATTCTTTGGGATATCAGGTCTCAAAGAGACACAAATACAATAATATTGGGAGACTTCAACACATCACTCACACCACTAGATCAATCTTCTAGACAAAGGATGATTAAAGACTCTTCAGACCTAAAGAACACCATAAACCAAATCGACCTAAATAGACATATACAGAATATTTCAACCAGCAACAGATGAAAACACATTCTTCTTAGCTGCTCATGGAATCTTTTCCAAAATATACCACATCCTGGGCCACAAAGCAAGCACCAGAAAATTTTTTAAAAATGTAATATAATTCTCTGCATCTACTCAGATCACAACAGAATGAAAGTAAAAATCAACAATAGGAAGATCAAAAGAAATTACATAAATACATGCAGACTGAATGATATATTCTTGAGTGAGAGGACTGGATGAGAGAAGAAATAAAGGGAGAAATAAAAAAAAATTCTTGAAATTAAACAAAAAAAGAGACACCAAAATCTATATCACACTTTGAAGGTGGTATTAAGAGAAAAATTTATAGCACTGAGGGCCCACATTAGAAAAAGAGAAAGTCAACCAAAAAAACCCAATGACACAACTCAAAGACCGTATAGTCTACTCTCAAAGCTTGTAGAAGGCAGGAGATAATTAAAATCACAGCAGGAATCAATAAAATAGATAACAACAACAACAAAAATGCAAAAGATCCACAAGAAAAAAAGCTGCTTTTTTGAAAAGATGAACAAGCTTGACATATCCCTAGCCAATCTAACCACAAGAAAGAGAGGGTCAATTCAAATTATTAAATTCAGAAATGAAAAAGGAGACATCACCAAAGACAGTGGGGAAATCCAGAGGATAATCAGAACTTATTTTGAAAATTTATATTCCAATAAACTGGAAAACATGGAAGAAATTGACAGATTCTAGAAATCTAAATTGAACTAAGAACATATTGAAAGCCTAAACCTAACAATAGTAAGCAAAGAGATAGAAACAGCAATAAAAAAAGCCTGCCATCAAAGAAAAGCCCAGGTCCAGATGAATTTCCAGCTGAATTCTACTAGAGGAGGGTGTGGCCAACACTCCAACATATAGGCACAAGTAGAAACTTCCTCAACAAGACCCCCAAAGCTCAGGAAATCAAAACAAGAACTAATAAATGGGATCACATTAAACTAAGAAGTTTCTGTACATCAGAGGAAACCATCAAGTCTAAAGAGAAAGCCTACAGAATGGGAGAAGATCTTTTCCAGCTATCTCTCTGATGGAGAATTAATATCTAGAATATACAAAGAACTTAAAACACTTTACACTAAAAAAAGCCAAATAACCCAATCAAGAAATGGGCAACTGAACTGAATAGATACTTCACAAAAGAAGAGATACAAATGGCCAATAGATATTTGAAAAAATGTTCAACATTATTAGCAATCAGGGAGATGCAAATCAAAACTACACCGAGATTCCATATAATTCCAGTCAGAATGGCAATCATCAAAAAGTCAAAAAAACCAATAAATGTTAGCAAGGATGTGTGGAAATAGGAACTCTTCTATACTGTTGGTGGGTTTGCAAATTAGGTTAGCCATTATGGAGATTCCTTAGAAAACTGGGAATGGATTCACCATATGATCCAGCTTTGCCACTCCTGGGTATTTTTCCAAAGGGGTCAAAATCAGAGAACTACAGAAATATATGCATACCCATGTAAATAGCAGCACAATTCACAATAGCCAAATTATGGAACCAACCTAGGTGTATGTCAACAGATGAATGAATTACAAAATTATGGGATACACACACAATGGAATTCTACTCAACAATAAAGAAGAACATAATTATGCCATTTGCAAAAAAATGGAAGGACCTGGAGAACATTATGTTAAGTGAGATTAGCCAGTCACAGAAAGTAGAAGGGTCATATGCTTTCTTTAATATGCACAAGTTAGGGAGTAATTGGGATACCAGAATGTCTCCAGACAATGGAAGAGAAATCTCAGTGGAGCCAGTGGAGGTGGTCTAAGGGAAGGGGAAGAGGAAGATTGTGGTTCATTAAAGGAAATACTACCATCGGCTATGTGTATATATGTGAATATACCAATGTTAATCTCAGCAATCTGTATTGGGAAGGGGGGAGAAAGGGAGGCAGGAGGGCACCAAATCCTGTGTGCATGTATGTCACTGTCAACATGATTTACAATATAAGACTATAATGAACCAATAAAAGCATACAAAAAAAGATCATAAATAAAGTTTCAAGAGCATTTTTTCATTGCATTGTCCAATACCCTGCTGGTAAGGATCAACATAACTATACTAAAAAAAACTGATATGTTTAGTTTACCTTCTGTTGTAACTGGTAAAGAAATCTCCATGCAAGCAGCTGACTGTGCCTTTCGGAATGGTGGTCTTGCCGGGCCCCAGCGATTGACTTTTGAAACATCAGCACTAGAAAGACGTTTTCCAGAACCGCAACTCTGAGAAGTTGGACTTGTGCAGTGTCCATTTACATGGTCTGTACCAAGAGGAGGAAGGCAAAATAAATTTCATAACTAAATCTTCATGTAAAGAAATCTAAGGTAATAGAATATCAAACCAAAAGGAATAAGAATTCTTTTCCTGAACCATATTATTATGGCTAAACCTTTGTTATTTTCAGTTATAAGTTCAGATGTAGGAAAAAATATACAAACTGGGTCCAGTACTTGGGAGGCTGAGATGGGAAAGTCAAAGGTTTGAAGCTAGCATGTGTTAACTTAGCAAGACCCTGTTTCAAAGCAAAAAATAAAATAGGGCTGGGAATGTAGCTCAGACTTAGAATGTACCAGTACCCTCCCCCACAACACACATTTTTTTTACAAAGATATTTATTAAGTATAAGGTACATTTTTATAATTTGACTAATTAACATAGTTTAAAATTTATTTATGTCCCCATTATGTACTTTATCAGGTGGTGGCAATATGAAATAGGTTATACTATTGGACTTTTTGTTGCATAATTTAAATATGCACCAATTTATGTAAGTTTTGGAAGAACTTTCAGTGTTTAGATTTTAAACTGTAAAACAGGAACATTTTATGTTGCAGCTGAGAATGGTGCTTATTCTTATATAGGTTCTGGAGGCAGAACCTACACATGAATTCTAGTTCTGTCACTTACTTGTACAAATGACAAAAGTCATCATGCTTCAGTTTCCTGTTCTGTATATTTGGAATATTATTACTTTCTTCATGGAGTTTTTGTGATTGAGGTGTGAGTGTTTGTGTAATAATACATGTTACATGTTAGAATATATGCTAGTATACAGCAAATATTGAATACAATTTTATTATTGTTCCAAAGTATAAAACTGCTGAAGTCCCAACAGTAGTATCGTTCATTTATGACTTGTGAGTTAAGCTCTGGCTGACTAAAACATTAAAAACTTGGAACTGGTAGTATAGCTCAGTGGTGGAGTGCTTGCTTAGTATGTCCTTGGTTTGATTCACTAAAAATATGCCTTCTTATTTTTCTTAAAGATAACAAAGCATATTTGCAATGAAAATTATAAAGCATTGTTGAAAGAAATTGAAAAGAACACACACAATTAAGGGAAAGAAAATTCATGTGCTCAAATATATAGATTTCCAGAGTGGTCAGTATCATTCCCTAGAAGGTGCTGAATGATCCAGGGGCTTGGTAGTAGCCTTGGGTGTAACTGGGGCCACAGCATTAAATAAAAATAATTGAGCAGAGGAAACATGAAGAAAGAAAAGAATTTTGAAATGCCATTAGTACATATTTTTATCTGTTCTATAATATAAAGTTGTAGGGATTACTTTGTTTCCAAATAAACACAGAAAATCCAAGAAATACCTGACCAGTGGTCAAGTGTGCTGACAGGTCTTAACAAGCAGTTTGAGCAGGTGAGTATGTTGCCCACTGTTGGGATTTCCTGCATGAATCAGCAGGAATATTTGCATATAATGATTTGTTTACAATACAATACTATTAATAGCCAACATGTGTGAAATCTAACTTAGCTTGTTTCTGAATTGTGTGACAAGCAGTTAACAACAGTGCAAGTATAATAAGTATTTAAAATTTAATCAGTACCTGATACTTTCAATTTTTACAGATTAAGGATCACAAAATTGTTTCAGTAAAACAGCAATTTACACAAGTATTATATATTTCCCTACAAATTTACTATGTTTCTATGTCTTCTAGTGCTTACTACTAATAAAATCATAGAAGTGTGCTGGTACAATACTATTTGAAATGTACAGTCAATGTACTTCTCATTTTTTTTATTATAACACTAATGAAAACATGGGAATGCAATTACATGAAATACCCTTTCAACAATTAACATTTATTTATAGATTTCCAGGGGTTGCTGCGTAATTTTTTTTTTTTCTGAAAGGGGGAAAGCAAGCCAAATAAATATGTTAAAATGTCCATACCTTCCAAAGTTATTTACAGATTCAACGTAGTTCCTACTAAAATACGGACATTTTTCACTGAACTGGAAAAAAATAACTCTAAGATTTATATGGAACCACAAAATTCCTCAAGTAAGTAAAGCCACCTTGAGCAAAAAGAAAAGCAGGAGGCATTACATTATGTGGCTTCAAACATATTACAAGTTTGTAGTAATGAGAGCAGCCTGGCATTACTATAAAAACAGAAACATAGACCAGTGGAACAGAGTAGAGAACCCAGAAGAAAACCTACACAGCCACAGCCAATGGATTTTTGACAAAGATGCTAAGGACACTCAGAAGACTCAACGGCACAGGAACAAAAGTAAAAATAGACAAATGGGATTACCTCAAACAAAAAAGCTGCACAGCAAAGGAAATAATAAACAGGGTAAAAACAACCACAAGATGGGAGAAAATATTTTCAATGTATATCACCAACAAGAGTTTGATATCCAAGAATATATAAGAAACACTAAAATGCATCAGCAAAACAAAAAACAAAATGAAAAACAG
The DNA here is from genome assembly GCA_004027655.1 of Graphiurus murinus. Lineage (NCBI taxonomy): Eukaryota > Metazoa > Chordata > Mammalia > Rodentia > Gliridae > Graphiurus > Graphiurus murinus. Next base: position 432 of record PVLC010046109.1, on the reverse strand, counting down.
AACAATTTAAAAAGGGACAATAGGTCTAAATAGACATTTCTCAAATGAAGACAGGCAGATGGAAAACAGATATATGAAAAAGTGCTCAACATCATTAATCATAAGAGAAATGCAAATCAAAATTATAATGAAAGCCAGGTGTGGTGGTGCATGTTTGTAATCCCAGTACTTGTGAGGCTGGAACCGGAGGATCTGGGTTTGCAGCCAGCCTCAGCTACCTAGTGAGGCACTCCGCAACTTAGTGAGACCCTGTTACAAAATAAAGAATAAAAAATAGGCCTGGGGTTGTAGCTCGGAGGTAGAATGCCCCTGGGTTCAATCCTCAGTGCCACAAAAAAAAAAAAAAAAAAAAAAATTACAATGAGGTACCACCTCACCCTAATAAGAATGGCTATTATCTAAAAGACTGAAGATAACAAGTGCTAGAAAAGA
>PVLC010046108.1:0-11548 GCA_004027655.1 Graphiurus murinus | reverse complement strand
AATCCCAGCATTCGGGAGGCTGAGACCAGAGGATCCGGGTTCGCGGCCAGCCTCAGATACCTAGTGAGGCACTCCGCAACTTAGTGAGACCCTGTTTCCAAATAAAGAATAAAAAATAGGGCTGGGGGTATAGCTCGGAGGTAGAATGCCCCTGAGTTCAATCCCCAGTACCGCAAAAAAAAAAAAAAAAAAAAAAAAAGATTAAATCACTTAGTAGTTTGGAGCTAGCAGGAGCTAAATTGGGATGAAAAAAAACTATCAGCAGTGTAGATAGTATATTTAAACTGTGGATAGTATTTCCTTCATAGCAAAGTAGGAAAGGAAATCTTACAGGTACTTTGAGAGATGTCTTCTGTCTTTGGGAAATAGAAGGTGATGTGTAATAGCATGGACGGAAAGGTAAGATTGCTTCAGGGAAAGGTAACATTACTGTGAGAAGTAAATTGAATTTTTGGAAAGCTTACTAGAGATGTTTTGTGGCACTACACTCTTTTTTCTTTCTTTCTTTTTTTTTTTTTTTTTTTTGCGGTACTGGGGAATTAATTCAGGGGCATTCTACCTCCAAGCTATACCCCCAGCCCTATTTTTTATTTTTTATTTTGAAACAGGGTCTCACTAAGTTGTGGAGGGTCTCACTAAGTTGCAAAGGGCCTCACTAGGTAGCTGAGGCTGGCCACAAACCCGGATCCTCCGGTCTCAGCCTCCCAAATGCTGGGATTACAAGCGTGTGCCACCACTCCCCTCTCGACACTACACTCTTACTAACAACAACAGCAAAGTTGCAGATGCTGTTCAACCTGCAGGTGGTTTCCATCCAGTAGATGCTCTGAGCAGGCAGTGGAAAGCAGAGAGAGGGAGAGCACAGGCTCTGCCCTCACATCACAGAGCTCAAAGCATGAGCGTGAACAAGCCAGGGATTCAAAGACAAAAGCACAGCCCGTCCTGAAGCCACACCCCTAGTGTCTCACCTTCCCAGCTGTGCTCCACCAGCTTAGATAACCACTGAGTCAGTCCATTACAAGGGACTTACCTGCTAAACAGATCGCAACCCTCATGACTTAACCCTATCAGCTGTGAGCATTAATACATGAGATCTTAGGGGATATTCGATATCTATCTGTATCAAGTAGTTTGCTGGGATATCATAAAATGCACTACAGTCTGGGTGCCTTCGACAACAACCATCTATTTTCTCAGGGGTCTCAAGGCGGGATGTCCAAGATCACAGTGCGGTCACCCTCGGCTCCTTCTGAGGTCTCTCTCCATGGCTGGCATGTTCCACCTTCTAGCTGTGTCCTCAGATGTTCTTTCCTCTGCTCATGCACACCCCTCTTGTCTCTTCCTCTTCTTATAAGAACATCAATCAGATTAGACTAGTCTCACACTAAAATGAATCTACATGAAATGACCCTATCTTCTTCAAATATAGTCACCTTCTAAGTTCTGGGGGGTTAAATATCCAATGGGTGGATGTTAGAGACACCATTCAACTGGTCAACTTTTAGTAATTACCAACTAGCAGTTCACTGTTGTCTTCCCAAATGCAGAACTCACTATGCAGATACACAGTGCCATCAGTTTAGGGCAGAGCTGTGTGCTTGGATAGAATGATGTTTTACAAAGATGAAATGTCTAAGTGTCCTCATGCCAGGATAGATAGTCGGCCAGCTCTGCAGAGGAGACCTGATGAGGCGCCCAGGGGCAGAGCCAAGATTCTTTTCCAGAAGTAATCTGTGGTTTGCTCTAATGCACAGATAATTGTATAAGCTGCTGCCCTAATGCTTGCTCTGATTGTAGAGCAAAGTTGAAAGAAATTAGAAAAAAATGTCTGTGTTATGCATAGCTAAATGCCTATTTTAATCACAAAGTAATCTTAGTAAGCTCAAAACATGATCTTAGTAGATATAGCAACCATGGGATGATTTTTAATGCACTTAGTAAGCATTATTAGTAACATATTTAGTCGAGAAAAGAAACATGAAAACCTATCTCAGTAAACATGTAATACCTATCTTAGTAAACAAAAACAAACATGTAATTCTTAGTAAATAATTAATACCTATCTTAGCCAGGCGTGGTGGCGCACGCTTGTAATCCCAGCATTCGGGAGGCTGAGACCGGAGGATCCAGGTTCGCGGCCAGCCTCAGCTACCTAGTGAGGCACTCCGCAACTTAGTGAGACTCGGTTTCAAAATAAAGAATAAAAAATAGGGTTTGGGGTATAGCCCAGAGGTAGAACGCCCCTGAGTTTAATCCCCAGTACCGCAAAAAAAAAAAAAAAAAAAAAAACGAAATAATGAATACCTATCTTGATAAATGCAGCACGTCACCTCTCTGTGTGCATAAACAAGGTGAACACCAGCAGCTAATGCAGTGAACAAAGCCCAGGTTGCAATCCTATCTTGGTGAAGTGGATGCAGATTACTCTGTCTGAGCAGTGCAGCCTGTCCCTGAGGAGGAATCCTGGGCAGAACCCCGAGAAGGAGCTGTAAGCCTGCTCTGTAGTGCTGAAGATACCCACGGCCTGAGACATCAGACAGCAGACCTCCGCTTCCCTACTGATGACATCTCCTTAGGGAAAAACACAAACAAACAAAAAACAGAACAAGGAATGGCAGGCAGATAATTTACTAAAACAATTCTCTGGTTTCTAAAATTAAAATTGGCCCTTTTTATTTCCATAATATGTACCTCTTTCTCTTCTCAATGTGCTGACATCCTAAAGTCCCCCCCCCCAGCCCTTTAAATGCAAACCCAAAGGAAATTAGCAAGGTAATTAGTAGTGTAAATTGTCATCCAGTCTGTCAAGAAAGGCCTTGGACCTAGCTGATTTCTATGGCACAGTTAATATAATGATGAGACAAAATATTGTTTGTGACAGTCTCAGGCACTGCCTTTTTATTTTTGTTTGTTTGTTTCCTATCTGATATTTTTATTTACTTATGTAAAAATTGTCCTAGGTCTAGTAATATATTTTGCCTGAAATAACATTTCCCTTTATTTACTCTTTATTAACTTCCAACATACTCTGAGAAAAATTAAAAGATGTTTCTATACATTTTTTTTTTTCTGTAACCTAAGCACAAAGTAGCAAACCACTTAAGCACCTTGTTTGCAAACCATGCCCAAGGTGTTAAGATAGTTTCCTGTTTGGGAGAGCTTTCTGTTTCTGTTAAAATGATATTTGTGTAGGGATTAAATTCCATTTTAATGGTAACTTTTTGCAGCAGGTGTTATGATTGGCCAAAATACAATGAAGGAGAGAGACTGTTTTCTTCCTTGCTTCCTCCTGGCTCTGGAAACTCTGATATTACCTTTCCAGGATCCTGACGAGGTGGGAAGGTCCAGAAGTGGCCATTACAGACAAAGGAATGTGGCAGACATCACTAGTTGTAAAAGGTGCCTCGCTGATCTTTTTTGTTTTTTTACGTACTGGGGATGGAACCCAAAGCCTTGCCTATGCTAAGCAAATGCTCTACCTCTGACCTACCCCCCAATCCAACGCCCTTTTTAAAAGAAAAAAATCCAAAGGCCAAACAAACAAATAAAACATCCACATTCCCAGGTTAGGGAGAAAGCTGAAGTGCATATTCCTAAGTGAACACTGGAACGTCTTTGACCAGGCTGTGTGCTCTATGATACCATAAAAAGCAAAACTTCAGAGACAGTAAAAGGATAGGTGGCCTCAAAGGCTAGAGCTGAAGATTAAACAGCAGAGGACAGAGGATTCTCCATGCAGTGAAACAGACCTGAAACAGGATGCTGGGTACTGTTACGGACTGAAACTTACGAAGCCAGCCTGAACCATCGTCAATGCTCAGAGGTTTCTAGCTAAACTGGGCACTTGACCCACCAGTCATGCTTCTGGGTATCTACCCCAAAGAATAGAAAACTTATGTTCAACCACAAAAACCTACCTAAGAATGTTGAGAGCAGCTTTCTTCCTAACTTCCAGACTTGGAAGAAGCCATGATTGTCCTTCAAGAGGGGAAGTGGAGACAAACTCTAGCACATTGAAACAGTGAAACACTCAGCACTAAAAAATACACTATCCAGACATGGAGGAACACACACTGTCCTATTTCCAGCTATCTGAAATTGTGGGGAAAAAACACAAACAAAAACAAAACCATGGAGACGGAAAGAAAGGAGTGGCTGCTAGGATTTAGGAGGAGAAAAGGATTGGAGGGCCAGTGGAAATCCTCTGCAGGATGCTCTCAGAGGATATAGATCCTACATTTGTCCACACTCAGGCATGTGGATCACTGAGAACCAGCCCTGGTGCAAGCTGTGACTCGGGGTGCTAATGACAAGTCAGTGTGGGTTTACCCAGAAAGGAAAGCCCCACTCTGGTGGGGGAGGGGCTGCTACAGGGAGGCTGTGCACCTGTTGGGGGGGAATCCTGGGGGCTCTCCATACCTTCTGATCAATCTTACTGTGACCCTAAAACTATCCTAAAATATTAAAGCTAAACAAAAAGACATTCTAGGAAAACAATATGTGTACCTGATTAAATAAATTAGACAACATATTGCAGAGCTGCTGGGCTGTCCCTGTGGGGTGGGTGGACCCTAACTTTCTCTGTGTAGGAGCCCCCCATTTCCTCTGCAGGGTGAGGCTGCCCCCCCATGCTGGCCAGCGCGCCCCAGCGGTGGAGAGTGAAGTGAGTTACAGGTGCCTTTGTCCTCTCCTCCATGCTTCTTGTTACACCAGGAAAATAAATGCTCTTATTTGTCCAGACCAGTGTTCATGGATTTCTGTGTTGTTTGACTAGCAGCCAAATGCAATCCTGATACCTGGAGGAAATGAAATTCAGGACTTTTAGTGACATGTTTACTGTGACCTATGAAGGGGAAAAAAAAGAGAAAGAAACTGCTTAGCTTATGGGAACATTTAGCTGTTTTGTGTGAGTACAATTTATGGGTGCATTTATTGCATACTTTGAAAAATCTAATCATTCCTACGTGATTATTTTTGAGCGAGAATGTATAATAAATTCACTTTGGTGTCTCTCTTCGGGCATAAATCTTTGCTTTAATCTGAATGAGGGACTGTAATTGGCAAATTACTCAGCCCTCCCCTTTGACACCAGGCTCATTACCAGTTTATTGAACAGTACCAGAGGTTAGCCAACAGCCTGTATCTGTGTTTGTGTTGTGGCTTTCTCTCCTCTATCTTTTGTTGTTGTTGTTGTTGTTATTGTTTGTGGTTGTTGTTAGGAATTTCTGTATCTGGATTTTATAGTGTTCGTGCCTGGGCTAGGGAAAGATGGGTCTCTCGAGGGAAGTGAGTACATTACATTTCTTTCCATCATGATTGCCATGTAAAATGTGCGTTGCTCGTAGGCTGCGGTCAGTGTGGAGACCGCCCGCCCCTGAGCCCACTGCTTGTGGAAAACCGCTGCTGCTCATCTCTTCCCCTTGACTGAGGGCTCTGCGCGCCATGCCTGGGCCTGTTTTGTCAGACAGACAGCTCTTCATTCCCTCTCCTTAGCTGCATTCTTCAAAGTGAAGCGGAATGGTCCATTTGGAGAACACTAAACAGGCTGGACCCCGAGTCTCTGAGCAGAGCGCTGTAGCTGACACAGCCTTGGTGGTCCCTATGCGGGCAAGAGTGGGTAATCTCTCATCTCTCATTACCAACGTGTGTTGACATTGCTCAGAGGGATCTTAAAAGTTCCCAGGACTTCCATTCTGTTGTCTTGATCCATAGCTGGATCACTTCAGTACCTGGCTCCATGGACACGCTCCTCCAAAGGCTGAGGATGATTTTTTTCCCTGTTCTTTTTGAGTTGTTTCATCCTTGGTTCTGGGGCCCCAGTAATGCTGGATGTTGGTAAAGCAGATGTAAATCAACATTGAAGGCAAGAAGACTGAGTCCTGAGGAAGACACTCCACTGGTGACATTCCCCTCCAGGGAATCGGGGCAGCCATGAGCTCCGGCTGATGGCCAGGCAGTTCCCCGATATTGAGCAGGTGTCCCCTAATGGGGTGACCCTGATCAGTCGATCACTCTTAGAATCCAAGCCCAACTACAATGTAGGTGTCGCCTCTATTTTCCAGGTGCAGACTTTTTGGCATTACCTACAGGTTATACATTCTGGCTGGGCACAATGTACGAGTTCAGAACACAGGTTTTACTTGGCTGTTCATTTTGCTTTATGTTTTGCATTCATTTTGGAAGTTATTCGGTGAGCCCTATGAGATAGATCTGTCACCATCTCCTCAAGCCAGGAGAAGAGGGACATTTGGATGAAAGAAAGGATTCCCGGCCCTACTGCCCTGCCACAGGAGAGGCGCTGCTCCAGGGTGGGCAGGGATCAAAGAGAATCACAAACCTGAGTTTCCATGATGGATAAACGAAAGACCTAGGACTTGGGCCTGGGTTCTGCAATTCCATGTCCAGTCCCTTCTCCTCTAAAGTGCATTACTCTGGAGGCATGTACCAGCAAATTGACAGACATTAAAGTAAGAGCAAACATATGACCCCTTACGTTCTGTGACTGGCTAATCTTGCTTAATGGAATGTTCTTCAGGTCCATCCATGTTGCTGCAAATGACATAGTTTTGTTCTTCTTTACTGCTGAGTAGAATTTAATGGTTGTATATACCATAATTTTGTGACCCATTGATTTGTTGATAGAAATCTAAGTTGGTCCCATGATTTGGCTATTATGAATTGTGCTGCTATAAACATGGATATGTCTGTATTACTATGATATTCTGATTTCAGTCCCTTTGGAAAGATACCCAGGAGTGCTGTAGCTGGATCATAGGGTGGATCTATTGCACGTTTTCTGAGGAATCTCCACACTGATCTCCATAGCGGCTGCACTAATTTGCAATCCCACCAACAGTGTACAAGAGTTCCTATTTCTCCACATCCTCGTCAGCATTTATTGTTGTTTGTCTTCTTTGATGATTGCTATTCTGATTGGGGTTAGATGAACTTTCAGTGTAGTTTAGATTTGCATCTCCTTGATTGCAAATGATATTGAACATTTTTTTTCATATATTTATTGGCCATTTGTATTTCTTCTCTTGTTAAATATCTATTTAGTTCAATTGCCTATTTTTTGATTGGCTTATTTTTTAGTGTTGTCTTTTTAGTACTTTGTATATTCTAAATATTAGTCCTCTATCAGAAGAATAGCTGGCAGAGATCTCCCATTCTGTAGGTTCTCTCCCTTTAAGCTCTTGGTGGTTTTCTTGATGAACAGAAACTTTTTAGTTGAATGCCATCCCATTTATTAATTCTTGTCAAAAACTTATTGCAGTGAATCCATTCTGTGTTGTTAACAGGGAGCCAGAGTGAAGTTTAAGACGTCCTTCTGGACCGGATGCATTCACGGTCCTTTTTACTACAGTCATTTTTTTCTATGAAAGGGTTTTAATTCTGCATGCTTTCTTTTCATCTGGAGACCATAAGTATATTCATTCTGTTTCATAAATGAGTTTTCACATTCATTTAAGGGGAGAAATAGTCAAGTAGCTAGCATTGATTTAAGATATTCAGAAGAGAACAAATAGCCTTATTTACATCGCTTATAGTAAAAATAATATAGATTAAAAAAATTAGTGTTTACATTTTAGCAACAGCAGTCACAGAAAAAGACTGGAGTGCAAGAAGATACATCTATTAATAGCTGTGATCAAGTCCTCAGTACATCTGTATGGTCATGTGTATCCCTCCCAGACAATCGACTAAATACCTTTCTCTCAAGTTCAAGTTACAACATTTTTCTTGGCTTTTGTAATTAAATGGTAGATGAATTATCTTTTCCAAACTGTTTACAAAAGTGATGTGTCAACCATCATAAAGAACCTGTTAACTTGTACTATTTGACCCGCAAAAGGAAGCCCGGAAGATGTGGCGTGAGCCACGTCCACTGTGTGTATTATTGGACTGGCAGGTGTGGAGCTAACAATGCCCACTGTGTCCGCGATTTTAATGGTGTATTTGTTTTGTTGCCTCTTCAGAAATTGAGAAGGGAGGATGTGGCGACCCTGGCGTCCCCGCGTACGGGCGGCGGACAGGCAGCAGCTTTCTGCATGGGGACACGCTCATGTTCGAGTGCCAGGCGGCCTTCGAGCTGGTGGGAGAGAGAGTCATCACGTGTCAGCAGAACAACCAGTGGTCCGGCAACAAGCCCAGCTGTGTGTGTGAGTGTCCTGCCCTGTGGGGGTGGGGAAGGGGAGGCTGCGCAGCAGCAAGGCGCAGCTCCAGGTGAGCTCAGGAATGCTCCCTCCAGAGACACCCGGGCTTTCTCAAACACCAACCTTCCATCTTCCTCAGATCCTCCTCCTCTGACCATGCCTGCAAGGTGACGGGGAGCTGAGTGTTTTCTGGTAGGAAGAATCTGCCACCTACCAGTGTCTCTGTCCTTTAGGAGCATGCCGAGGAGGTTCCAAGTGGGACGTCCATGCAGGGAAGGAGCCTATGACTTAGTAATTGTGCTCACCAGCACTGCGTTGCTGGCACAAAATGCCTGAGGACGTGACTGGAAGGGATGAAAGAGGGTCTGGAGGTTCCAGTTCATGGTCGGCTGGCTACATTGTTATAGGGCTGAAACAAGGCATGAAATCATGGCGGCAGGAGCAGGGGATGGAGGAGAAGGAGAGAGAGAGAGAGAGGAAGAGAGAGAGAGAGAGAGAGAGAGAGAGAGAGAGAGAGAGAGAGAGAGAGAAAGGAATTAAAGGGAAGAGAAATGAGAAGGGAAGGGAAGGGAAATGAGAAGAGATGAGAAGAGAGGAGAGGAGAGGAGAGGAGACGAAAGGAGAGGAGAGGAGAAGAGAGGAGGAGAAGGAGGAGGGGGGAGAAGTGAGAAAAGGTCCAGGGACAAAATATATTTTTCAAAGTCCCACCCAAGTTCTCCAAGTGGGCGCCACCTCCGACTGTTTCCATCACTTCCCACCTGCGCCACCAGCGCCAGCTGAGACCTGGCCATCATTGGCACATGCGCCGCGGGGAAGATGGAGATCCAAACTGCACCAGTGGTGCTGGACAGAGCTTGAACACAAGCCAGCGGCCAGCGTGAGCCCAGCAGTCGTGATGTTTGGAATTCACTTAAGAGCTGCTTGCTTCCTCAGGAGCCCCGTATTTTAACCGGTGGCAAAGCTTGTAAATTTTAAAATTTAGTATTTCAACGAGCAGCAAAGCTTACAAAATTTAAATTTTGTAAATAAATGGTGTAATATAGCAATGGCTGGAAAGAATATGTGAAATCCTGTGGAGTAAGAAGCAAAAACCACATCCAGAGGTGGAGGTGGTGGTGTGCACACCTGTAATCCTGGTCCTTGGTAGGCTGAGACAGGAGGATCACAGCTCTGAGGATAGCCGCAGCATGTGGAGCAATACTCTATACAATGTAGTGAGACCCTGATTAAATAATAATAATAATAATAATAATAATAATAATAATAATAATAATGATAATAATAATAATAATTAGAAGAAGAAAAAGTAGTAGTAAAACAAAGGGCGGGAGTGTGGCTCTGAGACAGAATGTCCCTGGATTCAATCCCCAGTACCACACACACACACACACACACAAAAGCAACACCACAACATAGAGATAGGCCCAGCAGTTGTCCTCTTCTAAAAGAAAATATATACATGCATGATTTTAAATTACACGTTATTAGCCAGGCGTGGTGGCGAATGCTTGTAATCCCAGCATTTGGGAGGCTGAGACTGGAGGATCCAGGTTCACAGCCAGCCTCCAAGGCTACCTAGTGAGGCCCTCCACAACTTAGGGAGACGCTGTTTCAAAATAAAGATTAAAAAATAGGGCTGGGGGTGTAGCTCGGAGGTAGAACGCCCCTGAGTTCAATCCCCAGTACCGTAAAAAAAAAAAAAAAAAAATTACACATTATTAAAAGTAAATTTCCCACAAGATTTTTATGTTATCCAACTATGATGTTATCTTATTTTCTCAATTATTCGTTACTAATCTTACTAACTAATATTAAATAATATGAAAATCTGCACTTTAAAAATATATATAAAATATAGAGTCATTACTACAGAGCAAACTGCAGTGTCCTGTGACATAGACATATCTTTTTATTTTAATATTGTTTCTCGGGATGCAGAAAGTTATAAGTAGAGATGATAATATTTAGCACACATTTGGTAGGGGAGGTATTGGGGATTGAACCCCAGTACCTCTGAGCCACACCCACAGCCCTATTTTATTTTTTTTTTTATTTTGAGACAGAGCCTTGCTAATTTTCTGAGGCTCTAAGTTGCAGAGATTGGCTTTGAATCTGAGATCATCCTATCTTAGCTCCCAAGTACTGGGATTACAGTCCTGTACCACCACCACTATAATATATGTGTGGCAGTGTGTGTGTGTGTGTGTGTGTGTGTGTGTGTGTGTATATGCACAATACTTGGAATTAAACCCAGAAACATTGTACTTCTGAACTATACCCCCAACCCCATTTGTTTGTTTGTTCGTCTTAAACAGAGTCTCCTTAAACTGCTGAGGGCCTCTCTAAGTTGCTGAGGCTGAACTGAAACCTGTGATCTTCCTGTCTCAGCCTCCTAGATACTGGGATGAGAAGTGTGCACCACCACCCCTGGTAGCAGCCTACATTTTTAACAATCTTGATAGCACTATTTTTTTAATCAAAACCTATACTGATTATGAATTGTCTCTGGCTGTGCTGTATTAAATAATTAGATACTTTATTTACAGTTTGGTAAAGAGAAAGTGTTGTGTTTCAGAATTAGTAATTCTGCACTAGTTGGGCCTTCTCACCACCTGCAGGTGTGGTTGTTTAGGTCTGTGCAAAACCATATGAGATCGTATTTATGTCTCCACAGTTTCCTGTTTCTTCAACTTCACGGCATCTTCTGGGATTATTCTCTCGCCAAACTATCCAGAGGAATATGGTAACAACATGAACTGTGTTTGGCTGATTATATCTGAGCCAGGAAGCAGAATTCACCTCATCTTTAACGACTTCGACGTGGAGCCTCAGTTTGACTTTCTGGCGGTCAAAGATGATGGGATTTCAGATATAACTGTCCTCGGTACTTTCTCGGGGAATGAAGTGCCTGCCCAGCTGGCCAGCAGTGGGCACATCGTGCGCCTGGAGTTTCAGTCTGATCACTCCACCACCGGCCGGGGCTTCAACATCACCTATACCAGTAAGTGAGCTGCGCACGCCTGCTCCATGCCCATGCTGCTCACACACACCTGAGGTTAGAGCTTCAGCTGGCCAGGTTTAAAGTATCAAGAATGTCAAAATTGTTTAACATTATACTGATAACCCCCAAACATATAATATATATGTAAATATATATTATGCAAATATATATGTAATGCATATACATATATATTAAAGAACTCAAGAAAATCGCAACTAAGAAAGCAAATAACCCAATCAAAAAATGGGCAAAGGATCTAAATAGACACTTCACAAAAGAAGAAATACAAATGGCCAATAAATGTATGAGGAAATGTTCCACATCATTGGCAATCAGGGAGATGCAAATCAAAACTACCCTGAGATTTCACCTAACTCCAGTCAGAATGGCA
>PVLC010046107.1:0-11566 GCA_004027655.1 Graphiurus murinus | reverse complement strand
CTGCCAGATGCCACTGGCACGTGGATCTGAACCTGGGTCTCTGCACTGCTGCGCTGCCAAAGCCACCATGGGTGCTGGCAACAGGAGAAACGAGGGCCTCAGCAGAAATCCTCTCTTGGGGCTGAGACAGCTGGGCTACAATCCAAGCCGGGCTGGTCAGGGAGCTGGGGGACGGCACAGCCTGGAGCACTTCGAAGAACGGGGCAAACAAGCTCCCCGCGACCAGGACTGTGACCCCAGCCCCGTGGGTGTGGGTCAGGGAGCTGTAACCTACATGGACAGGCAAAGCCTTCATTCCCATGGAGTCCAGGGAGTGGGACGCTCCTCCAGCCATGTAACCCAGCCCACCGGGGGCTCCAGCACTGGCCAAACTCTCCCCTTGTCCTGTCCCAGGACTCCGTGGCAATCAAAGGAAAGTTCTGGAACAGGGCAGGCAGGTGTGTGATGGCTGCGGTAGAGGCGCCTTCATACCAAACCCTGTGATGTGAAGCTTCCAGAGAGGTTAAGCGAGTCTCCCAGGGTCACAGAGCTAGGAAGGAGGAGTCCAGGTTCCAAGCCGGGAGCCTCAGCTCTATTCCCCACCGTCCATCTCCACGCAGCCCCTCTGCTTGCTTCCCTTGCACTGCCCAACGCCTCCCTCTGGCCTCTGGTCGGCCTCTGAGTACTCCTCCCGCCTGCCCATGGCTCTGCCGGGCTCAGCACCAGGTGCCAGGCAGCCGCAGAAGGACAGTGGCCTGTGACTTCCAGGCCAGGGACGCGTGGCCGGGTCAGAGCTGCAAGCCCTGCTGAGGTTCGGATGAGCTCAAAGGCCAGGCAGGGAATTTCACTTCCACCCCGGCCCGGCCACAGCCCACGGTCCTGATTTAGGAGATGATGTAACCTCTCCGCTTCACGTGCAAGACTGCTGTGCCAAGCCAACGAGATGACCCCAAGAAAACACTTGGCAGAAGGCCGGGCGCCTACTCGCTTGATTCATGTAGCTTGTTGTCATCAGGAAAGGTGCCTCTGTCCCCCCACCGCTGGACACCCATCCCGTCCCGGGAAACTGGAAGGGACCTTCTGGAACAGGGAGTCTGGTTTTTTTTTTCTTTCCCCCTGCAGTGCTGTTGGGGGTGGAGCCCAGGGTCCTTCCACTGAGCTACACCCGCAGCCTAGAGTCGGGTAGTTTTTGTTTTTGTTTTTGGTACTGGGGATTGAACTCAGGGGCGGCCTTCCTCCAAGATACACCCCTAGCCCCTTTTTTATTTTGAAACAAGGTCTCACTAAGTTGCTGAGGCTGCCCTCAAACCTGTGAACAGCTGGTCTCAGCCTCCCAAGTACCAGGATTACTGGCATGCACTATCATGCCCCGCAGAGTCTGGTAGTTGTTTTTTTTTTTTTTCCTCTCTCTCTCTCTGCAGCTCAGCATTAGTGTGTCATATTTTTGAAGTTTGAAAATCTAGAGTTCCAAGTAATATGTGCTTTTGAGGCTGGTAGGTGTTTTTTGTTTGTTTGTTTGTTTGTTTGTTTTTGTTTTTGCGGCACTGGGGATGGAACCCAGGGGCATTCTACCTCGGAGCTACATCCCCAGCCCTATTTTTTATTCTTTATTATGAAACAGGGTCTCACTAAGTTGCGGAGGGCCTCACTAAGTAGCTGAGGCTGGCCGAGAACCCGGATCCTCCTGTCTCAGCCTCCTAAGTACTGGGATTACAAGCGTGTGCCACCACGCCTGGATTAGGCTGGTAATTTTTAAATGGCATCCTTGTTGACCTCTGGCCCTGTGCAGGGGAGAAAGGAGTTTGGGCACTGAATTCCTCCTAACCTAAAAAAGTCTCCCTTTAACCTGTCTTATATATTGGGCATTCACCTAATGTTTGGTTTGAGAAAATCTGCTGCAAAGAAAGCATTGAAAGGCACAGCTCAGTATTCATCTTCTCCTGTTGCCCACGGGGCCAGGCAGGCAGGCATCCCTGCAGGCTGGCTTTAGACATGCATTCACTGTCCTTGGGGGGCCTAGAAGTGGCCCTCCTTGGCCTCACCCCCAGTACAGCCCTAACTCCACCCAGGAAGCGGCTCCCTGACTCCTGGGGCTAGACACGGAGCTCCAGGCTAAGGCTGGCTTGGGCACTTTGGTGGTGGGATCTTTCCTCCCCTCATCCCCACCACTACCCTGAGCGCCTTGTCTTTGCCTCAGTTTCTCCCCTGGGCCTCACTCTTCCTCACACCACCCTTTCTGCAGTTACTACCACCTCTGCCACCTGGGTATATGAACCTCAGCAGTAATTCCCCAACGGGCCCCAAAGTGAAAAATAATTGTCATAACAACTGTGATATCATCCATCATAGTATAGTAACACTGCCAAGGTTTTCCAAAGCGCTGTTAGAGGAACTTCACGCAATTATTTTACTTAATTCTTACAATAGCCCAGTGGAAGAGGAACCAGCAAGCCTATTTTAGAGATTGGCATATAGCGTGTGCCCAAGACCACACAGCTGACCAATGGCAGAGCCAGAGTTTGACTCCAAATCTCTGTGATGCCCCAGTCTAAAACAGCAGGCCTTGGCGGGGCACTGGGGTGCATGACTGTAATCCCAGTGTCTGGGAGGCTGAGACAGGAGGATTTTAGGCTTGAGGCCAGCCTCAGCAATTTAGCGAGACTCTCAGTAACATAGCGAGATCCTGTTTCAAAATAAAATAGGGTTGGGGGTGTATCTTAGAGGTAGAATGCCCCTGAGTTCAATGCCCAGTACAAGAAAGGAAGGAAAGAAGGAAAGAAGGAAGGAAGGAAGGAAGGAAGGAAGGAAGGAAGGAAGGAAGGAAAAGAAACCAATAAGCCTGCTTCTCCTCTGCCCCTTATCTTGCCTGCATTTCCTTTGTGGCACCTATCACCACCTGTCATTATATTTCACCTGAATGTGTATGTTTATGATCATTCTCTCCATTTAGAATGTGACCCCCAAGTGAGCGGACACTTGTGCCTGTTAAAGCCACTGCTGTCTCCCCAGGGACTGTGAAACATTCCCGGGTGCTCAATAAACACCTCCTGGCTACACAAACGTGTGACCCCAGCCTCCCTCTGACGGCCCGGCGTCCGCCCTGTGAGTCCAGCCTCGTCTCGGGTGCCCGGGCTCCCACCCGCCCCGGCTGCGGCTTACTCTGCGGTGGAGAAGGCCAGGGTGAAGTTGTGTCTGCGCTTCGTGGGGTCCAGCGCTGCATAGTCGAAGGCGTCAGGGAAAAACTTGTGGATGAGGGCACAGAAGGCCATGCCGCTGCTCCAGCTGGAGGAGAAGTTCTGGATGTCCACGTGCTGCAGAGGGCAGGAGTGGAGGAGGCTTGGGTGACCCTTGGGCGACGCAGGACCTGGACCTCGCCCCTCCCTCCCACTCTTTGGGGTCCAACCCGCCCCAGCACCACTGCCCTAGGGAAGGGTCCCTGGGTCCACCCATGCGTCCCTGGCCTGTGCCTACCTCATAGTTTCTTGTCATGGCCCGGCACCACTCTAAGAGCATGTTCTTGACACCACCGATGGCTGCCCCGGCCGCCTTAGTGTTCCGGAACAGGGCGGTTGGGCCGGAGGCTGCCCTGGGAGGCAGGGAGACCTGCTAGGCCAAAGAGGCCAGAGGCCACAAAGGCAGGAGGATCCCGGCGCCCAGATGTCAGCCCCTCCACCCTGGACTGCTCTCCTGGATTCTGGGAAAGCCCAGCCCAGCCCAGCCCAGCCCAGCCCTGCCTGCATCCTACCCGCCGAACTTATCCATGATGGCTTTGCGATTCTGTGCACGGGGGCCCCGGGGCCGGGCTGGCGCTGACACCCTGCGTTCTGCTGCCTTCTCCTTCTTCTTCTCCTCTGAGGGAGGGGACTCCATGGGACTCTGGGGCGCATCGCTGGGGGAAGACTCACTAGGTGCAGAGGTTGGGAGAAAAGGGAGAGGGGTTGGGGCTTCCACCGGCAATACCAGACATGGAGGAGGCTGGGGGCTGCTGGCCAGGGTCACTGCTGTCTAACGGGCATGCGCAGTTACGGTGTTTACAGCTGTCACCTGTCTATCCTGTGCTCAGCACCAGGAGAGGGGCGGGAAGCAATAAAGAGGCTCCCTCTAGCCTTGGGGGGCATGTGGCAGAACTAGGACATGTCCGCAGTCCAACCTGAGTTTGGATCTTGGCTTTGCTTTTGCTTGCTGTGTGATCTTGAGAGTGTCACATTATTGCTCTGAGCTTCGGCTTCCTCGGCTGTAAAACGGGGACTGGATACCTAGTCCGTGGATACCTGTCAGATGACAGGTGACTCCAAGGCCCAAGGAAGGAGCAGAATGTAAGGTACCTGGCTGTGCCTGCCACACAGCTGCTGCGTGAGTGCTCAGCAAATACTCGTTGGTTATCTTTCAGGAGGAAAGGGACAGGGAGGTGGATTTCTGCCTGATCTAAAAGATTATGATTCTTCTTTCTTCCTTCTTTTTTTTGTTTTTTGTTTTTTTGGTACTGGAGGTTGAACCCAGAGGCATTCTACCTCTGAGCTATGCCCCCAGTCCTATTTTATTTATTTATTTATTTATTTGAAACAGGGTCTCACTAAGTTGCGGAGGGCCTAAGTTGCTGACACTGTCTACAAACCTGCAATTCTCCTGTCTCAGCCTCTCAAGTACTGAAATTACAGACATGCACCACTATGCCCAGCTCTTCTTTTTCTTCTTCTTCTTCTTCTTCTTCTTCTTCTTCTTCTTCTTCTTCTTCTTCTTCTTAATATTATTATTATTAGAAACAGGATCTCATGAAGTTGCTGAGGGACCTCACTAAGTTTCTGAGTCTGGCCTGGAAACTGCAATCCTCCTATCTCAGCCTCCCAAGTACTAGGATTACAGGCGTGCACCACTTCGCACAGATAAAGGAAGAGTCTTTTAAGGATTGGAGTTGTGCAATGGCAAGCCTCCAGCTGGCTGTCCAGCACCTGCCTGGTACCGGGCACATGCTAAAGTGCTTTACATTTGTGTCCTTTAGCCCTCACCATGGCTGTGTGAGGTAGATACAGTTATTGTGCCCACTTTATGGATAAGAAAAGGTGAGGTGGCATGGCCAACGTCACACAGCTGGCAAGTGACAGAGCCGTTGTCCAAACTCAGGCTTTCTGATGGTGCTCTTGCAGACGATGCGAACACCATGGGAACGATGCTGGGATGCAGAGGAGCTGTGGAGTGAGAGGTATCCTCCATGCTCTCTTGTGCTTCACACTTCTTCGGGTTCCTGGGCTCTGCTCTGGGTTAGGAGGCTGAGTGCCAGGAATCCAGAATACCTGGAAATCAGGTGCTGGGAGGCCCAGGCAGAGGGGCCGGGAGACTTTGAAGGCAGCAGGATGTAGGGGGAGTTAGAGCTGAGCTCCAGAGCTTGACATTACCTGGCTGAAGGACTGGTCTCTCCGGAAGCTGCAGCATCTGGACTGAGTCCGTCTGCAGGAAAAGGACAGGGGAGAGGGAAGCAGGGCGATCCAGGATGCGCTTTTTTCCGTCTTCCTCTGGGGGGGGGGTGGCCCCTGAGGGCCCCTGGGCTCTCACTCACCTGGGCTGAGGCCGGGACCCTCCTCCGTGGGGCTCTCGGGCCACTCCTCGGGGGAGCTGGGAACCACCGAGGCTCCTTCCTCTGATTCTTTTTCCTCGTCTTGTTCTTGTTCCTCAGTGGGCTCCCCTGGTTCCTGGAGTGAACAGGATCCTTACGGGCTTGGAGTCACACAAGCACATGCCCCGGGGCTTTGGGAAGACCCAGAAAGATCTAGAAGACAGCCTGGAGGACGGTGGTGTAGCCCTGTCTCTACCTCCACCCCAGGCTCTTGATAGCAGCAGGGGAAGAATGGGACTTCCCAAGGAAATAAAGCAGGGAGGGTCTGCTTC
Organism: Graphiurus murinus; assembly: GCA_004027655.1. Classification (NCBI taxonomy): domain Eukaryota; kingdom Metazoa; phylum Chordata; class Mammalia; order Rodentia; family Gliridae; genus Graphiurus; species Graphiurus murinus. The sequence goes on along the minus strand of PVLC010046107.1, from coordinate 5,704 downwards.
CTGGGGGCACAGAAGATTCCAGAACTTTGTTGTGTGTGTGTATGTGTGTGGGTGGGTGGGGGGGTTCCACTTTTCTGCCCACTCACCACCTTGGTGTCACTTTCGGCCTCCTTTTTCCCATCTGCCTCCTGAGGTTCCGCTGCAGCCTCCTCTCTCACTGCAGCCTTCTTCTGAGCTTTGGGCTTGGCCTCTTTTTCAGCAGCCTCCTCCCCAGCAGCCTCCCGGGGCTCAGACTTGTCTTTGTCACTGACCTTGGCCTCCTCGCCTTCAGGCTTGGCCTCTTCCTCAGCAGCCTCCTCCTTAGCAGCCTCCCGGGGCTCAGACTTGTCTTTGTCACTGACTTTGGCCTTCTCACCGTCAGGCTTGGCCTCTTCCTCAGCAGCCTTGTCCTTCTCCGAGGTCAGCGTGGCCTCCCCTTTGTCCTCAGCCTCCTTGGCTTCAGACTTGGGCTCTTCTTTCCCGGCAGTCATCTCCTGAGAAGCCCCTGCGGGCTTTTCCTTTCCATCATTTTCTTTCTGCAGTTCGGCTGTGGCTTCCTCTCTCCGGCCGGCCTCCCTCTGGGAAGCAGCCTGGACCTCCGCCGGCCTGGTCCCGTCCCTGGGGGATCCTGCAGGGGTGCCGTCCTGAGCTGCAGCTCTTCCCTCCTTTTCTGCCCCATCTGGAGGCCCCTCGCTGGCTGTCGTCCCCACGGTGACTTTGGTTTCCTCCTTTGCCGTCCCAGGGGTCTCTGCACCTAGGGACACAGTGGCCCTGTCCTCCGAGGACACCTCTTCCTTCTGCTCCATGTCTGGGAAGAAGACCAGAGGACCCACTGAAGCCATATCCCTGCCCGAGGTGAAGACCCGCCCTCCAAGAGCTGTGTCTGCGGCTCAGCCCTGGTCCCTGCTTTTTGGACGTGACACCCACCTCCACTCTCCCCGTGGTAACACGAAGGGTAGACTGTAGAGTTCTGCCTCCCTGCAGGTGGGCGGGTGGGCTACATGGACTCCATGTTGCGTGGTGTTAGCCCAAAACCCTGTTGTAACTATGGCTTGGGCTTTTTTTTTTTTTTGGTGGTGGTGGTGGTACTAGGGATTGAACCCAGGGCTGTTCTGCCTTCAAGCTATATCATAGTCCTGTTTTATTTTTTTTTTATGTATTTACTTATTTATTGGGGGGTGGTATTGGGGATAGAATCCAGAGGTATTCTTGGTTATCTCTGAGCTACACCCTCAGCCCTTTTTATAATCTATTTTTCGGTACTGGGGATTGAACCTAGGGACATTCTACCTCTGAGCTACACCTCCAGCCCTATTTTATTTTGAAAAAAGATTTCACTAGGTTGTTAAGAGTCTCCTTAAGTTGCTGAGGCTGGCCTTGAAATTTCGATCCTTCTGTCTCAGCCTCCCGAGTACTGGGATTACAGGTGTGTACCACCATGCCCAGTTTGGCTTTGGATTTAAAGAACTTCAAATTGGGCATGGTGGTGTACACCATGGTGGTGCAAACCCAGTACTTGGGAGACCAAGACAGGAGGATCACAGGTTTGAGGCCAGCCTCAGCATGGTAACTTAGTGAGACACTGTTTGAAGATAAAAATATAGAGCTGGGGTGTAGGTAGAACACCTCTGGGTTCAATCCCCAATATACAAAACAAAACAAACAAACAAACAAAACCCAAAAACAAAAAACAAGAACATTGGATCACATACCTTTTTCATGATTTTGCATATATGTATTTAATGTTAAATAATATTAAATTAAAATTAATTTTATAACATATTGTTAAATATACTTTTGCCTATATATGTGTGTGGGTGTGTGGGTGTATTTTTTTTTTTTTTCAGAACTAGAGACTGAATCCAGGCATGCTCTAACCTCTAAGCTACATCTCCAATGTTTTTTATTTTTTATTTATTTTTTTAAATTTGAGACAGGATCTTGCTAACTTGCCTTACCTGGCCTCCAACCTGTGAGCTGAGATTGTCCTGCCTCTGTCTCCTGAGTAGCTGGGATTACAAGTGTATGCCACCCACCCAGCGATTTTTTTAAAAAATTAAGCCAATGAGGCAGTCATTGTTGCTACTAGCATCTTGGTACACCATTGCAACAATTGCTACTTGCCCCACCCCCCAAGGGCCTAGAGTAGGCTCGAGTATCTAGACAGAATCTAATAGTCCTGTGTAGTTAACGTTTTATGTATTTTTACAGTTACTTTCTACCTCTGGCAAGTGATACTGAGTTTTTATTTCTAACTATGACATAAAGTGTCTTTAAAAACATATTTATTGAACAAGTTAATTACAGGCGTGGTGGTACATGCTTGTAATCCCAGTACTTGAGAGGTTGAGACAGGTTCACCACTAGCCCCAGCTACTTAGTGAGGTCCTCCACAACTTAGTGAAAACTTGTTTCAAAATAAAGAATAAAAAATAGGACCAGGGGATGTAGCTGGGAGGTAGAATGCCCTTGGGTTCAATCCCCACTACCACAAAAACAAAACAAAAAACCCCACAAATAAAATAAAACAAGTTACTTCAAAGGAAGACATTCAGGAAATGGGAATGCAGGTGTACAGATGTAGCTAAGTCATAGAAGTGGTATAAAAGTGCCTGAAATTTAGGGAACCTCTGGGCCAGCCAGTCTGTAAATCACTGCCAACTTCTGGTTCTCAGAAAAGGTGGGAAGAAGGAAGAATCTGCTTTGCTGAAGACCAGCATCACACTCTTCCTACCAGGCTCAGCAGGCACCTCTGGCCCTCCAGATGCCCCTGGGAGAGTGTGGGGAGGTCAGGAAAACTCGAGGTTTCCTACTTCAGTACTGTATATACTACAGGAGCTACAAAAACAGGTGATGTGTGTAGGGGCGGGCGGGGTTGGGGGGGAGACAGGGCCAACTCCTTCATCCCCCTGTCCTTCTGGCGAGTGTAGGTACAAAGAAAACAATCTCCAAATAGAGCTCAGAGCATGACTCAGGCAGTAAGAGAAGTGGACACTCCTGTCACTGGCTAAAAATACTTCCTGTCCTTGGCAGGACTCCTTTCTTGGTGATAGTACCCAGGGCACCTGGATAATTGGGACAGAGCACAGGAGGCAGGAAGAGAGGAGGACAGGACAGGGCTCTGCTCCTGACACCTACTTGGGTCTTACTGCCCCCAGACCAAAGTCCTGGGGCCCCTGGACTTGGTGTCTCCACCATTTCCTTCTCGGGGGCAGGCGGGCGTTTATAAAGATGTACGTGCTGTCTATCAATTTCACCCCTCATGACATTGTCCTTTTATGTTTTAGCAGCTCCAGATGTGTGTTAAAGTAAGGGGATAAGCTGGGTGTGGTGGCACATGCCTGGAATCCCAGTACTTGGGAGGCTGACACTGGAGGATTGCAGGCTCAAGGCCAGCCTCAGCAACTCCGTTTCAAAATAAAACATAAAAAGGGCTCTGAGTGAGCCGGGCGTGGTGGCGCACGCTTGTAATCCCAGCATTCAGGAGGCTGAGACCGGAGGATCCGGGTTCGCGGCCAGCCTCAGCTACCTAGTGAGGCACTCTGCAACTTAGTGAGACTCGGTTTCAAAATAAAGAATAAAAACTAGGGCTGGGGGTATAGCTCGGAGGTAGAATGCCCCTGAGTTCAATCCCTAGTACCGCAAAAAAAAAAAAGGGCTCTGAGTGTAGCTCAGAGGTAGATTGCCCCTCGATTCAATCCCCAGTATCACAAAAGACAGTAATTATAATGAAGCAAGAAGTGGGAAATGAGCCAGGGTGGGGTGATGGTGTGTCCTTCTGCAGAGCCAGGAAGCGGTGGAGCTGGCCTTGACCCTCACCTTCTGGTCACCGGCTCTGAACCCAGAGCAAGTCCCTCTGCCTTTCTGGGCCTCAGCTTCCACTGACAATGACACAATTCATCTGGATCAGGTTTTCCAGATTGTGCTCTGGAAAAGCAGGGTCTTGCTGGGTACGGGGGTGTGCACCTGCAATCCTAGTACCTGGGAGGCTGAGACAGGAGGATCACAGGGGCTTAGTGAGACCTTGTTTCAAAATAAAAAAAATAATAAAATGGGACTGGGGGTGCAGTTCAGAAGTAGAATGCCCCTGGGTTCAATTCTCAGCAACACACACACACACACACACACACACACACACACACATACACACACACACACACTCCCTAGCACTAGGGAAAAAAAAGAAAAGAAAAACCTAGGATGTTCCATAATATTAAAAGTGTTCTTGTGGGGATGGGAGAAAAATGTATTCTTTGGCCAAAATTGTTCTAAAAATAGTCTTCATAGAGGTGTGCTTCACTGGCACTTACACAGATTCCAGATACCGCACAGTAGGAAAAACTTAACTTTGCTAGAACTTCATTGAACTCACTTTCCCCCCAAACCTATTTGGCCACGGACATCTTCCTATCTTTGCTTTCTTTGACTGTTTTCCTGAAGACCTCCTACTGCCCCCTGAAGCGATGCCAGGCTCAGCAGGAGGAGGGGTGGCAGACACAACTGTGAAGGAGTGAGCACCCCATTTCCTCCTGCTCTCTGCTCTTGGGGGCAGGTGACGTGGAGCAGCTAGGGAAAACTGCTGACCCTGGGGCCTTCCTGTGATGGGGTCCCATTCCCACTTCTTACAAACTGTGTGATCTCCAACAAGCTACCTGCCCTCTCTTGTTTTCATTTCTGGAGAAAACAATGGGCCCCACCCCATGGGGTATGGAGGGTTAAGGCAGTGTGTGGAGGGATCCCTCAGGACACAGAGGTTCAACTGGTGCACCCAGCCCCATGCCAGCACGTAGGTCCTGACCTGGCCCCAAGGGCGTGTATTCGTGAGACAAGGCACAGGGAACTGAATGTCAGTAAGATGATAACAAGCCCTGTTTATACCTCCGAGTGTGGCAGTGCCTGGCTAAGACATCCTAAGTGCCTTGACCACCTTCCCCTCCATCCACACACAAACGTGCACACTCACACACACACGTGCATTGGCCATCCTGTACGTTTATCGCCTCTGCTTTCCTTCTTTCAGGCTCCTCAGAAATAGACGAGGAGTGAAGAAGCTCAGAATGCTGGGAAATCGGGGTGACGCTGCCTGTCCCCCACACTCGCAAGGCTACAGGGGTTCCCAGAGCACACTAGCACCCCACTTTACTGTGGTCCAGCCTCACTCTGTCCCTCGGATTGGGTATTCTTGGCCCCCCTCACCCTTTTTGGTACTGGGGATCACACTCAAGGGTGTTCTACCTCTGAGTTACACTCCCAGCCCTATTTTATTTTGAAACAAGATCTTCTTAGGGTGTCAGTAAGTTGCTGAGGCCAGCCTCGAATCTGCAGTCCTCCTGTCTCAGCCTCCCAAGTACTAGGATTACAGGTGCATGCTGCCACTCCCGGCTTGGCCCCATTTTACACATTAGGAATTGGAGGCTCAGGGAACTGAGGTCCCTTAACTAAAGTCACAGGACAATTAAATGGTCAAACCGTACCTAGAACTCAGGCCTTCCGATTCCCAGGGCAGAAACTGTAGCAGAGATACTGCTCTTACTAGCTTCTCAGCCCAGTACCCCTACTGAGGTCCCAACTCCAAGTGGAGGGCAATCTCACTGGAGGGGGGAGAGGCCATCAGATTGACCGAGGAATCCTAAGTACTCACTACATCCTTTGGAAAGTTCTCCACCCCTTCCTTCCTGTCTTGCTCCCTCCTTCCTTCCCCAGGAAGCCCCCATATCATCCCTGT
>PVLC010046106.1:0-11462 GCA_004027655.1 Graphiurus murinus | reverse complement strand
TAATGTATGTCTATATATGTATACATTTCTATGGATGTATGGGTCTAACTTCTATTTTCTATCTGTAACTGTCTGCTCAAGGTAACTGATCATCTCTGTGAATATAAATGCAAATTTTTTCCAAGATGATTTTTAGCTATTTTCATACATCTTACTTATTTTATACAGTAATTTTATTTATTCTACATAATTATTCTATAAACAACATGTGATTTTTTATTCCCAAGTAAATATTGTATCATTTCAATAAAGTAAGATAACCCCTTCAGATATTGCTATCTTCATCACAAAAAAACAAATTAGACTCAAATGATACCTGCTGTCAATATTAAGGTGTACGGAGAGGGCAGATCTGGCAAATACCCTCTTTTCCCCTCTGAGAGATTTACTTGTTATTCGAGTGATAGGGATCAATAGCACAATTAGGAAGCAAGGCTCACAGCAATTGTTAAAATGGATCTGTTTCTTAAAACTATAGGTCTTGGGAGAATAGTATTTCTCATTTCCTGCTGTTGCAAATGAAAATAACTTATACCCATTTACTTTAACAAACAACATCTGCTCAGGTAAGAAACAAATAGTATTGCTTCCTTCCCAGATAGTTCCATCAGAAATGAGAAAGGCCACCACACAGGAATGCATCTGAATGTTTAGGCTCCATAGTCATCTCAGAGCAGCTGAAGCAATCTCCCTCCCCCTGCCACTACTTCCATATTGCTTTCTTAAGATTAGAAATCTCCCCACAGTATCACGGAAATTATCCTACCCAAAGGGTACTCATTTGACGCTTCCTTAGTATGTGCTTTCAGTGTCATCAGATACTGAAAACACAGAATTTTATTCACAAATAGGAAGTGTTTGTGACATTTACATAGATACTTACCCCTATTGGATCTTGAATGGTTGATCAAGTCAACAGAGAGAAGCTCACCATATATCTTTTTGTTTTGTTTTGTTTTTGTTTGTTTGGTGCCGGAGATTGAAACCAAGGGCTTTCTAACTCCAAGCTACAATCCTTAGGCCTATTTGATTTTTTATTTAGGTTCTCATTAAATTGCTGAGGGTCTTGCTAAGTTGCTGAGGCTAATCTTGAACCAGCTCTCCTCCTATCTCAGTTTCCCAAGTACTAGGATTATAGGTGTGTGCCTACCATTCCCAGCTCCCCACTACGTATCTTAACATACATAGAAATGTTCTGGTGTATGCTGGTCAGTCTGATGTAACTGCTAGTAGCATCCCTTTCAATTGCCAAAGTATCTTAGTTTGGACAATCAATTATATGGTCTCTGTATTTATAGACCTACTAGCTACTTCAGTACTTTTGCATTATGTTTTAAGTGGTGAGAGAAGCCTTAATATGACTTGATTCAAAGTCAACTTTTCTGCTCTAATTCCAAAGATTTCTATTAAAAATATTTCTACAGCTAGCCATGGTGGCACATGCCTGTAATTTGAATATTTTACAGACTGAGAACGAAGGATCACAGGTTAAGGGTCAGCTTCAGCAACTTAGTGAGGCCCTTAGCAACTTATTGAGACCCTGTTTCAAAATAGAAAAGTAGGAACTAGGGCTTAGGGTAGCTCATTGGTAGAATGCCCCTGTGTTCAATCCCCACACATATTGTTCTCAAATTAATATTCTTAAACCAAAATCTGTTCATGCCTTTCTTGCTTATAAAGTTTAAACAATTTCATAAAAACCATAGGATATAATTTAATTCTATTAGTTTTATATGAAAATTTAAAGGATCTAGTAACATGTATTTCTTATTCCACTCATAATGCTTCCTCATCCTACACAGAATTCCAGACATGTAAACACCTATGATTTGTCAATCATGTCTCTTTCTCGTGTGTGTGTGTGTGTGTGTGTGTGTGTGTGTGTGTGTGTGTGTTTCTTGATGTTTTTGTCTTGAATTCCTTTCAGTCTTATTTGTCCAAATTCTCTCTCACTGATGTCCATATTGCCCTGAATTTTCCCGATCTCGTTGAAGTTCTTTCTCATTCTCTTCCTTTAAAATTTAGTTCCAGTATCACCTTTTTGGTTCTGACTCAAGCATTTCCTTATTCCTATTACGATGACATCATGTATTTACTTCTAAGCCTACTCCTTATAAGATGACTCAATTTAAAATTTAGACTTTTGTTTTTCATTCTAAATTGAGTGACAGAAAGGACTATAAATCATTTGTTAGTGACTTTTCCAGAACTCATCATGCCTGACATATCAAATGTTTAATAAAGAGCTGCAAAAAATGAGGAAATTTGTTTCTTATTTCATATTATTAATCATAATGAACTAACAAGGGCCAAAACAAATAGTGCCTATGAATGTATAAATGGTTATGGGTTTTGTGGATTTAGTTTTACAAAACAGTTTAAAAAGCAAAACAAAGGAATATACTAAGCAAAGTTGCTTTGAGAGGGTATTTTTGCTGCTCTTTTTGATGATGGTAAGTTTTAGTGTACTTTATAGTTAATCAATTCATAAAGTTTATCTGTTAAAATGATTTTGGATGTTACATATGGAGAAATAAGCTATCTTTATAATGTGTGAAAATAGATTTTTCTCCTTAATCCACTCTGTAATCAAAGGATGAATAATGGCCTATTACTCACAAAAATTGCAAATAATGTGAATATCTTTGAAGTTAATCCTCAAGGAGAGGATATGAACAATATGTAAATGAGCAAAGAACATCAACAGGAAACTTAGAAAAGAATTAAGTACATAAAAAATCATGAAAAAATGGGCAATTTCACCCTTTCAGTAAAGGAAATTATTAGAACTTCAAGACATTCTCATTTTATGCATACTAGATTTTCAAAATTCAAAATCAATGGTGATAATATAGTCAGCTGTATGGTAAGGCAGATGGAGAATACTGGTGACAGGAAAAATTTCTGCAACCTCATCTGAAAATCTTGTAGCAATGTACTTTGAGAACCATGGAAAGTTTATAGCTTTTCCTCAGTATTTCTACCTTTGAAAATGCATTTATAAACTAATACCAAATGAAGCTTAGAATATCAACAAAAAGATTTTTATGGTATTTTTAATGAAGTATACTGTATCAAAATATCCCTGCAATGGGCTATTAATTGTGGAAAATCAATTTTATAGATTTAACAAAGCCATTGCAGTATTATTATTTTCTGGATAAGCAAAGTTAGAAAAATAAAGTTAATAATTTAGATATGTGTCTTTCATTAACTTACTTTAGCAATTGTATATGTGAGTTTTTATAGTTATATTAACACATTACCACAAACTTAAAGGCTAAGCAAGTTTAATATCTTATTGTTTTTGAGGTCTAAAGTCCAAGATGGTCTTCAATAGACCAAACTTTAAGTATCAGCAGGGTATTCCTCTGCTGGTTCTAAGATGAAATTTACTTTCATGGGTTTTCCAGCTTTTACAGGCTCCTCACATTCTTTGGTTCATTTCCTTTCCCACCTACAAAGCCAGTAATGCCAGGCTGAGTTTTCTCCAGTAGGCATTATTGTGACACTCTTCTGCATCCTTCTTGTGCATTCAAAGGCCTCCTGTGATTGTGTTGAGTCTATATGGGTACTCTAGGAAAATCTCCTTATTTTATGGTAGACTGATTAGCAATCTGAATTCTATCTAGGAAAAAAATTAGTAAACTGGGAAATAAACAAATAATTATGAATTGTGATATGTTATTATAATGTTTAGATATAAATGTCCCCTGAAAAACTCATGCACTAATGATAATATTGTTGATATAATTAAGTCATGAGGGTTGTAATCTCACGAGAGGATAAATCCATTTTAATGGATTCATTGGGTGGTAACCTAGTCAGGTGGGGTGTGGCCTTGGAGATTACATATGGACCCTTCTCCCCTTGTTCTCTCTTGCTCTGGCCTCTAGGATATGAAAGCAGAGCCTTTCTCTCCCACTCTCTCTACTTTCTGGTGCCATGCCCAAAGTTCGACTGACCCAGCCTGACATTGACTGAACCCTGAAATCTGAAAAACTGTTAAGAAAATAAATCTTCCTTTTTCTACGTTGCATGTGTTCAAACTTATTAGGTCATAGCAATGAGAATGCTGTCTGAGATAGTCATGAAGAAAATAAGTTTGTGCTGACATAGAGCATAAAGTAATGCGGAATAGGTGGAGAAGTGAAACTTAATCAGCCCTGTCAAAACCTTGTTTTTGAGAAGCAATAGTTGAGGAGACACCTGAAGGAACAGCTGGAGCCTGCAAGGCCAGAGAGGATGAAAAGGAGTTGCAAGTAAAAATGAATATGGGGACAGAATATGCAGTGGCTTGATGTAGGAGAGCTCACGAGGGCCTAAGGATATATTGAGATCTAGACTGGCCCAAACCTAGGCCATCCTGCTTTTAACTGATTACTAAAGACTACGATTCAAGTACTAATTCGGGAGTATGGAATTAACCTTTGGGATGGTTAGTTTTGAGTCAACTTGGCTGGGCATGGAGTGCAGCAGATTAAACATGCATGTGTGTGTGTGTGTGTGTGTGTGTGTGTGTGTGTGTGTGTGTGTGTGTTACTGGTTGAACCCAGGGTCATTCTACCTCTGAGCTACATCTTCCAGTCCTATTTTATTTTTTCATCTGGAAACAGGATCTTGCGAAATTATGGAGAGCCTCTCTAAATTGCTGAGGTTGGTTTCAAACCTGCAATCTTCCTGTCTCATTCCCCCAAGTACTGAGATTAAAGACAGGTGCCACTATGCCTGGCCAAGTTAAACATTATTTCTGGGTATGTCTGTGGGGGTGTTTCTGGATGAAATGAGCATTTCAATCTGTGGACTCAGTAAAGTAGTTTACCTTCCTCAAATGACAAAGCACCTGAGTAAAATAAAAAATAAATGAAGAAAGAAGAATTTGCCCCATTTTACTTCCTAACTGCTATTTGAGCTGGGGCATTTCATTTTATTTTCTTGTCCTTGGACTTGGCCTAAGTCACATCTCCAGCTTTCCTGGGTCTCCAGCTTGCAAACAGAAGATTGTAGGACTTCTCAGTCTAAAATCACGTTAGCAAGTCTTTGCAAGAAATAAATGTCCTACTGGTTCTGTTTCTTCAAAGCACCCTGACTAATATAACCTTATGACACTTCAATAGCTTAGCTGAAAAAGATTCTACTTATGGAGGCTTTTATCTTATCTACTTTTATCTATATCCTACCACAACAATGTTCATGCTGTGACTGGACCCTTAAAAGTCTTGAAATCAATTTTTTTTAGATACAGTGCCTTTAGTAAAATAGAATATATTAAAAATAGTGTAAGCATAATCATTGCTTTTAAATTTTTCTTTTGATTGGATATTTCAGAATGTATATGTATGCAAAATTTTGCTGGATCATGATATAAAATATCTTTCTTATTTATGACTACTGTCAAAAAGAGTTTAAGAGACATTACTTTAGCATTTGCATATGATTGATAATTGTTCTTCAAAGTAGAACCTGAACCAAATCATATTGGCTTCCATGAAATTGCTTAGCTTAGTCTTACGTGCATTTAGAGAATGCATTTACTAACAGTCCAATAGATAACTATGCTTAAGACTACAATGTTAACCTTTTCATCACATGATATGTATATTCTCTTTATATTTTAGCCAGAGAAATTTCTATCTGGTGTCTATAATGAGGATGGAGGTTACATCTCTGAGTAATTTTTAACTGACAACATTGTCACTGAAATATTCAATAACTTTCAACATAATGAAAGCTAAAACCATAGATATGTATGTTAATGAAGAAAAATATCTGCTTTCAATGCTTTCCCTCAACTACCAGAATACTCAGCAGGGGAGGAAAGACTTTCTTACAAAGCAAAAGAGTTTCAGATATTGAATACTTAGAAATAAACAGTATAAAAAGTTTAATACAAATACCTATCTTTCCATTGAATAAAATATATTTAGTGTTTATTTTTATTTGAAAAAAATTAATGACTTCCCCAAGATATTATAAGTGCTGAATAACTGTGAACTAAAATGAGGTTGTTTGATTTCAAGTATGATTATTTTTTTTCTATTCCTCATATTTTTGTGTGTATGTTTTTATATACATATATCTGTATATATCCATATATAGAGATATATATACAGATATATATATATGCATATATAGAGATATATATTTAAACCTACATGTGTCCATTTTTACTTGCACATATGATTTTTTCAAACGCCGAATATTTATTTTTTTGCTCCCACAGTTCAAAATTGCATTTGAAATGGTGTAACATTCTACTAAAATATACATACAACTTTTTAAATCATTATGGCTAATCACTTTGCTTCAATGTCAAGCAAAGGAGTTTCTGACCTTTGCTTTTCTTTCCAGTGCCTCTCACAAGTCATAGATCTAGCGATTTCATTCTACTTTTATTAGGAGTCTTTAATATCTCATTACACTCTGACCTTATGCTCCCTGCCTACTGCATTACAGCTTCTATCACTGTGTGACTCAATGATGCAAAACAGCTATTTATCTCTTCAGATCACCCTCTTCGATAAAGATGGACACTTCATCTGATATCATCTGATAATAAGGGACAAAGCCGGGCGTGGTGGCGCACTCTTGTAATCCCAGCATTTGGGAGGCTGAGACCAGAGGATCCGGGTTCGCGGCCAGCCTCAGCTACCTAGTGAGGCACTCCGCAACTTAGTGAGACTCGGTTTCAAAATAAAGAATAAAAAATAGGGCTGGGGGTGTAGCTCGGAGGTAGAATGCCTCTGAGTTCAATCCCCAGTACCGCAAAACAAACAAACAAACAAACAAACAAATAAGGGACATTTTCATGATCAGGTGTGCAATACCTCAAAACACAAATACAGAGTTAAATTTTGGGCACAGCATAGGTTGGCACACTGGAATGTATTGTCGTATCTATTTTATGACAGTTTGAATGTCCTCAACTTTAACACTGTATGTGCATATCTTATTTTAAATCAATTCAAATACATTTTTCATAGAGTGGGATTATAAATTATTTATAAAATTAAGTCACTAGAGTTTTATTTCAATTTATAAAATATGCCTTTGTGTGTGTGCATGTGTGTATGGGGCGGCTGGGGAGATACTGGGGATTGAACCCAAATGTGTTTTAACTCCACACCCCCACCCAGCCCTTTTTTATTTTTATTTTTTATTTTGAAACAGTGTCTTGCAAAATTTTAGCTGAGGCTGGCTTTGAACCTACAATCCTCCTATCTCAGCCTCCCAAGAACAGGAGTGTGCCACCATTCCTGGATTTATAAAATACATTTTGTAATTAAAACATTCTGAACATGAAAAATATAGAGAAAGAAGAGTTCCTGCTCAGAATTTTTTAAGCAGAGACTTGGTTAACCAACTTTAAACTTGCTAGGTTTAAATCAGGTAGGGTTTGAGGGATGAAGTAGAATTAAGTGTTACTGATTCAGGAATTAACAGAGGAATAAGACTAATATCTTGCCAAAATCTTGTATGTAAGAGAATTTTATGACTTTATTTTCACTGTTTACTGTATTATTTTTCCTTACAATAATTAAAAATAAATAACCATTAGATTTTAAGTGTGAAGGTTGCAAATGTTAGTTTGTAAATCAGGGAGAAACTAAGTAACTAATAAAAGTTTTCTGATCAAAACATAGAAGGAAACTGCAATAAAAATGAATATTGCAAGGTAATTACTGTCAAGTATTGTAGAAGACCCATTAATTTGTTCTGTGTATCTCTAGTTGAACTTGGAGAATATTGTTTTTGGTTTTTTTTTATGTTTTGTACTGGGAATTGAACCCAGGGTCATTCTACCTTCAAGCTACACTTCCAGCCCTTTTGTGTATTTTTATTTTGGAAGAGGGTCTCTCTAGGTTGATGAGAATGTCACTATTTGTTGAAGCTGACCTCGAACCTGTACCTGTGATTCTCTTGTCTCAGCCTCCCAAGTACTGGGATTACAAGTGTGTGCCACCATATCCAGATGAATTTAGAAAATTTTTTAAAATGTAGTTATCTTAGAAAAGGTCTGTAAAGTTATAAATGGTTGACTTTTTAAGGGCTGCATATTTTTTATGTTTTTGTTTATCATCATTTTCCATCTCTGTTGTGACAACATTTACATTTAGATGATATTTACCGCTTGTTATGGGCTGCATTACCAAGTAAAAAAACTCTCAAGCAGATTCAGGTTCAGCAGTCCTGGCACCACCTGGTCTGCAGATTGAAGTGAACTTCCATCAGGATTTGGGCCTTTACCAGCATCTCCAGGGATCAGGTCTTCTATTTCCAGTGCTGTGCCAAGGGACTAGGATTCAGTATAACTCTTCTCTCTTCACTGAACATTACTAATCGAGTCTTTGCTAGTATATTTTCCTCTGCTACCTAACATGCTAAATTCAGTGGAATGCAAATTCCGATCTGAGATCATGGGACAAAGATGTCCACAATATCCAAGAGATAATTATTGAAATTTAATAAATATGTAAGTTCCATTACAAAATTGCATAGGATTCCAATTATATAGGATTATACTTTTCTTCAATGTCAACTAAAATGAAATATAGTTTGTTTATATGTAGAAACAATAAACAGTAGGAATACTGCAAAAATTATAGAGAAAGATGGCTTTTTGGTTTTGAAGTTTTAGAATTTTTTTTAAATAAACTATTAGCTTACACTTATGAAGCTTCTGGTTTTGATTGGAGGAACAGATAACTTTTAAAAATCTCTAGTAATTTAAAACAAACTTTTTCTTCTCTGTTCTTCATCTTGTTTTTTTAAGTGGTATGGACAGTGTCGTGTCTAACTATATTTTATTCCTCTTTATTTGGAATCTAAGTGATTTTCTAAAGTCACAAAGTAGCTGGGTATCATAGATGTTGGGGTAAATTTTGAGGAAGTTTGGGGAATATATGCTATGTGAATAATTCCTAGAATCTTAACTGTAAAATAACACAAACTTAAGAAACTTTCCTCCTGGTCAAAAATATTATCATCTATAATAAAAAATATATGCACAGCCAGGTTCTGATGACGAGTAAGAATGTCAGGAAGTAAAACTAATTGCTAAAAATATAAATTCTACACAAGGCTGCTCTGGTACATGTCAATGTTAGTTCACAATCCCTGTCATTGTAATATTGGACTACAGGCATGCTCAAAAAAGGAAACTCATTCAGAACCATCCATGTCCATGGCTATTTACATATGCAAATAATTAAAAACTATTTTCAAGCTGCCAAATAGAAAGGTATTCAGAAACTGATATCAATACATGATAAATCCCTAGCAACTTACACATTTCATGTTGGACAATTTATTAATAGGATTCTTACTTAACTGGTAGGAAAATATATCATGAGTCAGGATTTTTTTTTTTTTTTAGGTGAAGCCCTTTTAGGGTAGAAGTTTATTAAATGTGCTTTGAAACTTCGTTGTGTGTGTTGAGTTATGTTAGTAAAGGCAGTTTAACAGCCATACTAAGATATAGCTCAAATTTGTTCTAATATAGAAACTGTTCATTACAAACATAAATTTTAATATGAAAAAAATAATTTTAGTTAATGTGTGTGAATCTTCTGGACATATTTTAGCTTTTGAAGACAAAAATATATCTTCATGGCAATTCAAGTTGTGCCAACTTCCTTATCAAAATTATGGTGTGTTTTATTACAAATTAGCCACACAGAGGTGTTCTTTGACATCTTGTTCATTCTGGGCATGTCATAAGTAGCATAATTGTTTGTACAACTAGATCCTTAATTTAAAATCTTTAAAATGTGGGACAAGATGAAAGATCATGTTTTT
Source organism: Graphiurus murinus (assembly GCA_004027655.1). NCBI lineage: Eukaryota > Metazoa > Chordata > Mammalia > Rodentia > Gliridae > Graphiurus > Graphiurus murinus. The sequence continues at coordinate 1,664 of PVLC010046106.1, read as the reverse complement.
ATTTATTTATTATTATTAGTTTTACATATACTAGGGAAGTTCAATCATTAAACAGTTTGATAACATTACTTTGGCAGGAGCTTTATAAGGATAGAATTAGGTAGGGGGAAATAAATTGAAGGAAACATCAGGAGACTCTTAACAATGTACATGTTATGTAAATGTTAGATGAAGTGGCTCTAGATATAAAGTACCTAGAAGTGAGTATTGATTGTAAAAATATGAAGAAAAAGGAACTGTCTTTGAGTTATATAGAAATTACCAAAGAGGAGCCACTAAATATGAACTGAATTGAACAAAACAAAGATCGCCAAGCAGTGTTCATTCACTGCACTGTAATAACCCTGAGGAGTATGACATTTTCCCACTGTGTCTTCCCATTCTCCATTATCATGTGTGACTCATAACAGTTGTTCACTGACTGCTCAATAAATACTTGCTTATGAAGTAAAAAATAAAATGTCTCTAGAACAAGAATGAAATCCAGAACAATTGTTTTAATGATTGAGAAGTTCCTCAAGAAAGCAGCAAGTATCGCTTATGGAGCCGTCTTACCATGTCAACATTTAAAAAGTGGCATTGTTTATGTCCTTAAATCTGTTCACCAATTATGATCCAGTGATGGTGAAGCTATTGCTCAATCATTTTTGGCACATGTCTTATACTTGTGGAGGTAGCTGAGAAAAACCAACAATATCCCACTTTAGTAGCAGAATAGAATTGTCTTAAGGAAACCCTGAATGCTGCACTGTTCTTGTATTTTGAAAATCTCCCATACCTGAACGAGATGAGTATTTTTCTGAGGCCCTTACCACCATCCTTAGCTGATTCGTCAGATTGGAGTTGGAGGCAGCTGTGCAGGCAAACCATTTTGCATCTGAATATGGATTTTTATGAGGTTACACAGCTTTTATAAGTAAACCTGGAAAAAAGTGCTATACCTGTGCTCTCAGAATGTTGTGGAAATTCTTAGATGGCAGATTTTATTTTTTTATTAAAATGCATTATTGCAAACTTGTTTGGAGACAAATCCTTGCCTTGGCACTGTCCCATGTGTTAGAGAAGCGTAAACTCTCAAACGAAGTGTTCAGCAAATCTTGAAAATGATAATGACAGGAAAAAAGCATCACAAAATTTCAAGGACAGGGGAGGAAAATACTATGTCAGGAAAAGATTTTTCAGGGCACAGAGTGAAAATGCAGCTTGAGTAGCATTTAGCAAGTAGATTGAAAGGAGACGAAAAACAGTTCTGGGAAAAGTGCCCAGGTTCAGAAGTTAACTGCATCCAAGCACCCACCTTGTGCAAACTACCTTTGTCACCCCAACCAAGTGAATTAACCTCTTTATCTAGACTTTTGCTTTTTATCACCTCTAAATGATTGTGAATCTCTTATGTTATAATGTTATACTAATTTAAATAAAACAATAAGTACTAATGCTCTGACTCACTTTGGTTATCCAATAAATTGTATATACTTGTTCTTCCTAAGATTTTTATGATGATTACATTATGTTGCATATTTGAAGGACCTAAACATTCCTAGCATGCTTGTTCAGAGGTATTTATTAACTCTCTTCTGGTCACATTATCTCTCTGTGTCCCATGGTAACTAGACAACCTGATTTCTTCACCAGCATGAAAATGTCGCTTAATAATTTGGGAA
>PVLC010046105.1:0-11548 GCA_004027655.1 Graphiurus murinus | reverse complement strand
CAAAAAAAAAAAAAAAAAAAAAAAAAAAAAGAACAAAATGGTGTCATTTGCTTTGCAGGGGAATGGATGAAAGCAGAAAAATATTATGCTAAGAGGGACTGACCGGACTCAGAAAGTCAAGGGTCCTATGTTTTTTTACCCACATATGTAGAAGCTAGAGAGAAAATAGGAAAAGAAAGGGACTTCATAAAAATGAAGAGAGAGAGAGAGAGACCAGTGGAATAGCGGAAGGGGGTTTGGAGGAGGGAGGTGGGGAGAGGAAGAGGAGGCTTGAGGAAGGAAACACGGAGTCCTCCTGTCCACACGAGACGGTGTCACCACCAATCTCAGTGACATGTCCAGGGAGGGAGAAAGGGGCAGCGGGAATAAGTGTAAGGTCCAGAGGGAATCACACCAGCGCTGTGTATGTGTCTGTCTCTAATCGCTTTGAAACTCACTAGGATGTCTCATTACAGTGCACCAATAAGAGTATAAAAAACAAGGCAGAAGAGATCCAAAAAGTACTTTTATTGCTAGGATGCTGGCACTCGGTCTGCCACATGGGTTGGCTGATATTGAACCCCAGAATTGGGCAGGTGTGGGTGAAGCGAGCCTCCGCCTGAAGGGTCAGAGCCCTGGAACATGAGTGGACCTCGAGTGTCCCGGGGACAGGATATTACCACGGTGGTCAGGGCCACTCTCCACTGCTGTTCCCAAACACAGCCATCATTTTACCAACACAGTCTCTTCGGGCGAGTGTGGGTGAAGGAAAGAGGAGAAGTTAAGAGGGAGCTTAGAGGAAAGTCCTCTTAGGGGACAATCTTAGAGGACAATCATGCAAAAAGGAAGCAGGAAAGAGGCGTTATCTTGCCAACTTTTAAAACAGTGGAACATAATCCTTCTACAAACTCACATAAGGAGAACAGAGCAAGGTTTGCCATGGAGCCATGATTTGGGTTGTATCAAGACAGAAAAAGGCTGACATGGTGGACTGAGACTGCCATGGTGTTCTGAGGCCTGCTTGCGGGGTCAGTCTGGGAATGGCACCGGGGAATTTGGGGTTTTGAGAGGTTCCCTTCAGGCCCAAACTGACCAGAGCAGCTCATGGTGCCCAAACCGTGCAAACTGTACGGAGCCTGTGGACCATCTGCGTTCCTTCTGCAAGCCTGAGCGTTCATACCTGTTGGGCAGAGCGCTGGCCTGACCAGCCCTTGGTAGAAACTCTGGGATATGCCAAGGGGCTTCCTTTGGCGTATCCTGGGGTCATGAACTGTGCCCAAGGATGCCAGGGAGAGGTGTTGGGAAGCCTGTGCTTTGTTTCCTCTGGACTTAGCCTGTAGCACTTTTCTTTTGCTGGTTTTTTTTTCATTTTTTTATTTTTATTTTTTTAAATTGGTGCATTGTAATCATACATCTTTGTTAGGTACAAGCTGATAAAGGCATACATGCACACATTTCTCATTTAACCCTTCCCCAATTCCCACCCCACTCCCTCGCCCTCCCTCCTTCTCAAGTTCAGTTTAGCGATTGACTTTGATATGTTCGTGAAAGTACATCATGCTGTAGACTCCTTAGTTGTGACGATTCCCCTGACAATTGTGCGCCCCCCCCCCCATCCTCCAAGACAAGGATTGACCCGAGATGGTTTTGGGGACTCCTGAAACAACATGGCTGGTGGGTTCTGTGATCCCTTTGGATCTCAGCCACTCCTTGAAGGGAAAGAGAGCAGAAGGAGCCTGTCTCCTGAGGACGGGGCTCACCAGGAAGGTCACGAGGGTCTTGCGGGGAATCGGATCGGGAGAACTTAGCTGAGCTGCAACTCGGGTTGCTGGAATTCTCTTCCTGTGTGGGCCTGGAGGGATGTTTTGCATGAGGTTTGGGAAGCAGAAGTGGAATGGGTCCTCCTGCTTTTTCTTCTTGTAGACCAGGTGTGCTCAGGACGTGGGCCTGCAGGGACTGAAGCTCCTGTCTCGTTCTCCTTGGCCTCCCCACCCCTGAGCCCAAGGAGAACTGCACCTTATGATGAAGGCCTCTGGAGTCTTCTGCAGGAGGCACCCATCATCAAGGTTGGAGGATTGGAAGAGGGAAACTGAGGCAGTCCCATCCATCTTTGCTGGGCTCTGGCTCAGCCTTACAAGCACTGGGAGAGGCGTCTGCCAGGAGCTCCGGGGGCCCCTTTAGTTCTTGCTGAGTGTGCTGAGAACGTAGGCCTTCGACCACCTGGACATCTCTTGGCAGAGGATGCAGATGAGGCACTAGCTCCTCTGGCACAGAGCACAGGCCTGCTGGCTGCTTACTGTAGAAGTGGTGGTGGGTTTCCCAAGCTCGGTGCTTCTCAGCTGACATGCAGATCCCTGAATGGCAGCATGCATCTGGAGCTCCCTGCAGAGCCCCGAGGGCACCTGGGGTTCAATAGGAGCCACGATGCACATGAGGTCTATGCGATTGCTCTGTCATGAGCAACAAAATATTTTATATCTGCCCCAGGAGTTCTGCCAACATTTGAAACGGTGGAAAGCTTCACTGATCTGGTCTGACAGCTTGTCTTGCTGTGTCATATCTGTCTCATTTTGTGTCCATCTTTCTTTCCCGTCTGAAACCCTGTGGACTCCAGGCACCAGACACCTAGCTTATTATCCGGCTCCCACAGTTGTGCAGGGGAAAGTCCCCGTGGTAAGTACATTTTATGCATATCCATGCTGGGTCTGCTTCTCTGATCGCACTCTGACTTTGACCCACAGCTAACTTAAATCAGCCTTCTGAAAGTCCACCATGCTGATAATTCTGTAGACCTGTCGCCTTTAATGGCAGCAGGCCATTTCACATGGGGTGGATTTGACATCACTTATTGACCTGAATTACAGCACAAGAAATATTTGGGCAGTCAGTCTAATGAATCTAATAAGAAAAGAAAATTGTGAAATTGGGATCAACTTTGAAAATTGCCCTTCTATTTCTGCAGTATTAATTTGATGTACGTGTTGGAATATGCCATCAGCTACTCTCCTTGTATTTCTGTCTCATTGATTTACATCTAAACTGCCTGCAATTCAAGCGTAGGAGAGAGAAAGAAAATTGAACGGGAATATTCCAGGGCTTAGGCTCAAGTTCTAGCTTAATAGGGAAAGGACAGGAAAATGAAGAGGCAGTGACGTCAAGCTGGGTGAAGGCCTTGGCAACCTCTGGAACATTCTTGCGTGCTTTGCTTGCTGTAAGGGTGATGTGTAGGTGTAGCTGACACAGAAGAAGCCCGGGTCTTGGATGATGTCAAGCAAGGTGAAAATGAAGTTAACAAATAATGTAGGCATTTATTTCCCCATTACAAATTCCAAATGATTTTATTCATTAAATGGGATCATTAAAGTGGGAAAAAAATCACTGTTTGAGTTTCTGGGCAATGAAAATGGCTATTATTCCACTCTGTGCAGTCCTGCTTTTGTGCAGTGGGAACAAAAGGCCTTTTTGTGTAATAATTCTTCTGGCACAGAGTCTTCACTAGGAGATAATTTAGCTATTCTTAAAATGCTGAGACATAATAATAGCCCATTATCACGTTAAGTGGACATCATGTACGACAAGAAGAGAGTCTCACTAAAATTTGAGGCTGAGAACGTGACCCGAGAATGATCTCTTCTACTGAGAAAGAACCAGAAATGAAAACGTTAGGCCACTCACTGGGCTAGGGAGGTGGTTAGAACCATCTTATGACCACTCTGATCTTAGGGTCCAATACCATGCTCGGCACAAAGGAGGAGCTTAAGAATTGGTTGTTTAACGAATGAATGAAGAGGAACTCAGGGGCAGGACAGAGATTTAGCCTTGGGAGGCAGAATCCTCCTGAGCTCAAAGTATCCAACCAATTACTGAATTTGGAGTTTAATTCCCACAAGGACCTATCGTCTTTATAGATGTGATTTCCTGATGTTAATGTTTGATTCATCTTTTTTTTTGCTACTGAGGATTGAACCTAGGAACATTCTACCTTGAAGCTACACCCCTAGCCCTTTTTTATTTTGAAACAGGGTCTTTCTGGCCTCCAACCTATGATCCTCCTGTCTCAGCTTCCCAAGTACTGAGATTATAGGCATGTTACCACCATACCTGCCTAACTTGATTCATCTTATTCCTAGACAGTACGTTTGAAGTAAGTTTTTTTAAACAAAGATGTTTGTGAAATGTTTTCCAAGTCTGTACATCTCTGTGAATCTTTTTATTATCTCCTCCCCAACCCTGCTGCTCTCCTTCACAAGAAACCCAACTTGGTTGGGGATAAAATTTGTTTTTGTTCGATCCTTTCTGATTCAGCACCGTAGAAGAAGAAAACAAGGTCAATCTGTATAATGTTCCTCCTTCTCTCTCTTCCCCCATCAGCCTAGAAATTTATAATTTTTTCTTTATTATTATAATTTTTAAAAGTTACCAGGGTATGTTTAACTGTGGATTTCTATTTATTGTTTTTCTCCAGAATGAAGTGAACAACTGTCTTAATTTGTGACTCCAAGACTTTTAAAAAGTTTAGACAATTATTTTCATTATATGTCTGAATTTTCCCAGTTATTTTGGTCTCTTCCTGAGGGGAGAAATGGAGCTCTCAAGTTGAATCTCTCTTCTCCAGCCTTGCTGGTTTCATTTCTTCATTATTTTTCTCTGTGCCTTGAAAACAAGTCTCAGTATTTCTCACTCTTTCATGGTCTCAAGTATCTGAAGTGTTAATTCTGAAGTGTTTTCTCTTCCAACATGAATTTTTAAGTGTTGTTGAGTATTTGCATTCACTACGGTTCTGCTTCTTTCTTCTTGCCATTTTATTTCAGAATGTTATTTCTTTGTGCCCCCCCTGTCACTTTGTCATTCAGGACAAGTGTCCTGGTCTCTTAGGATGTCAGAAAGGACCATCAAATGCCTTTGTTTCCCATAGTTATTTTCAGAGGACTTCTAAATCTTATTCCTGATGACATAGGGGAGTTCTTAAAGGAGAAACTGAGAAAACAAATGACGGCTCTCTAAAAATTATTCCTTGCTGGCACTAAGCCTTTCTACTAAGACAAGTTGAATAAACATCCACGGAAAGTTTTCTACGGGTGCCATATTACTGGTCTTTTGGATATCTATGTTCCATTGAACCCTAGTTCTAAAAGCACCGTATGGTAGGAGGGAGGAACAGGACATCAATGGTGTTTATGTAACTTCCTGTCTAGGCAAGGTTGCTGTCAAGCTCTGGAACTTGAGAGGAGGTCCCTTTTGGGGAAATGATATGGGTTTCCCTGAGTACGACAGACCCTGATCATACACCAGGGGTCAGGGGCTGAGCCCTCTGTGAGCCAAGACTTGGGTGGATAAAGGACTCTGGATCTGCGGGAGCACTGGCAGAGTGGATGTGGGGCAGGAGTTGGGCAAGTTACAATATACCGGCTGTCTCTTCTACTTAACTGAGAAGGGTCAAAGACTCTTGAGGGCCCAGCCTTGTTGTTACAGTGATTTTTGGTAAGATTAGATCCAGGTGACGGCCAACCCTCCCGGAACTTCTAAGTGTCTTTGGCTCTTCGTTTTTTCTTTCAGCAAATATACTGCATTTCTACTCTATGCTAAGGACCTGGTGGGCACCAGTTACCCAAGTCCTGGTCCTTGCCACTGAGTGTTTCGCAGTCTTGTTGCATCTACAACAAAGGCTTCCATGGAGAGCACCTGGGACATCTCAACGACGACCCTGTGCCGGAAGCAGCCTGTGCAGCCTGCTGTGGTCTTGGGCAGCTGGTGCAATGTGCAATCCTGAGATACCCTGCTTCCCAGCAGGGTCGCCATGGCATGATGGCAGGATGGTATCAATAGCCTTTCTTCATTCATTGTCTCCTCCTTTTACAACACATTTTAAGGCTAGTGTTTTTGAAAAGCAAGAAAGTAAAAGGATGCAAAGCAAAACAGACAACAAAACTTACTCAAAAATTATATCAACCTAAAGCACACTGTTGACGTTTTAGTGTTTGGCATTTAAAAAAAAAATACTTACCATATTTTTCAGTGTGAGTAGTTTTATAAAATATATTCCATATTCAGGCTGTTTCTTGTTTTTCTAAATATTTCAGCCTTCAGTTTTCAAGTAAATGCAACTAAATTATAACCAAGAATATAACTCAAATTAATAACACAAGCTATTATTGTATATAGATGATAGGTGAATGTTATCATTTGATAAATTTTGGGAATAGATAAATACTAAGACATAATTAATAATGTTCAGAGTAGAAAATTAGAAAATATGTGTATGACAGAAGAGAACAAGCCATAAGTCATCACAGAGATAACTGCTATTAACATTTTGGTTATATGTACCAAGAGTATGTCCTTTCTGAATTTTTCATACACACGCACATATATTTCTTTTTTTTCTTTCTTTCTTTTTTTAACCAATGGGATCATACTTTACAAAATATTTCAAAACTTTCTTTTTTTCCACTATTATATTCCCTTGCATGCCAATAAATATATTTCAACGATATCACTTTCAGCAACTACATACTCTGTTTCTTCATTATGGCCGTATTATAATTTAACCATATGGGATGTTTAAGTTGTTGACAATATTTAGTTAAGAGTGAAGAAAAAGAATAGTCTTTTCACACACCTGTCTTTATGTTAATTTCCTTTGCAATACTACAGCCTTCCAAAGCAATGGGATATATTTGTAGGAGAAAAGAGGGGTCTGCTTCTTTGATAATTGTTGTGTAATCACTCACTCATGTTGAAAATTAAAAGCTGTTTATCAAGGACTGTAAGACAAAGCAGCAAAACGACCATCTATTCAGAGGCCGGACATGTATCTTGGGACGTGACGCAACGTGGTAGGTTTTTTCCGAATGGAGCATCAGTTGACGGGATCTTTGGCCTTCAGTTTGCATCTGGATATGCTTTAGTTATCACAGTGTGGAAGAAGTTATTTACACCTGGCAAGGACAGCTCATGGTTTTGGGCATATGATTCACAGAAGAAGGGAGGAAAAGGGAGCCCGGACATTTGGTAGGGGGCAGTCCCTACTGAAATATGTGTGTGACCTCTATCCTGTTTGAGGTTCCCATGCAGGCCCCCTGATGGCAGACCAGTCAGATGTCGGCTCTGACTCAGCTCTGAACCTTCCATTAGGTTCCAAGCCTAGCGTCCTCAGTTTACCTGTCATTCCCACGAGGCACCTCACTGCAAGCCTTCTCCCTGTTCAATCTTCCAGCTCAGCCAAAGGCATTCCTGACCCCTGCTCACCTCCACACAGGTGCCAAGGGAGCTGTCATTTAGCATTTGTCTTTCTTTACTAATGTGGTCATTTATTCATCCAACAAATACTCTTTCATTTTTGAAATTTTGTATTTGACTTTTGTATGTAAATGCCAGATTTATTCTTATGCCTGGGACTCTCTTGTGGGGCCATTTAACCTCTCTCTTCTGTGCATAGCCGCAGAATTACTACCGGAAAACAGGCTTTTTCTTTCTCTCATGATGTGTCACATTCTTTGATGGACTCTCCTTTTGTAATGGTTTGAAATCCCTGCCCCCCAGATTTCTAAGGTATAATTTGACAAACTTGTGTATGCTTATGGTGTACAATATGATGATCTGATGTATGCATGTATTTTGAAATAATTAAATTGAGCTAAGATAATTATCAAATCACAAATTTTTTTTGTACCAAAATTCAAATGTTTAATTTTTTCAAAACTTAACTATATTAGTGAAAATAAATTATATTTAGACCACCTTCAATAGTTGTACATCATCTTCATACAACTATAACAGTGCTTTCAAAAGACATTTTGTAAAGGATATTATCAGTTAAAATGTGTTTCAAAAATAGGGCAACATTAAAGAACATTAGAGTCTGAAATATATCTCATAATAATGAGAAGTATGTTGTTCTTTGTCAAGTTAGCTGTACTTATATTCAAAATAACATGGCTTTTAACTAACAACAGTTACTTGTCCATTTCAGTGATTTCTTGGCTCCAAAACAAAATTTGTGTATTTATTTCCTTGAAAACATCATTTGTTGACCTTCCTTTCACTGCCATGGAATGATTTGCCTTCTCAATCCAGTGGATTTTATTCAGAGCTTGCATTTACTGTGCCACTTTCTCCAACAAGTTCTTTTCACACATTTCATCTGCTGAGCCTGACACAAACAGTACAGGATCTTTTATACAGATCTTCATCTCTGAGTTTATGCTGTTGCTTTGGATGGTGCAGTGGGTAAGAATTACAAATGAGACCCTGAACAAAATCATCAGCATCATCTGGCTCAATATGACACATTACAGAAGCAGCTGCTCTTGAGCCCATTGAACAACCTCTGAGGAAAACACCTGCAAATTTGTATTCTCCTGAGGCCTTTAGGTAACTCAAAACTGCGTTATATGCCTTAATTCTGTGTGCAATATTAAGTCCTTTACAGGTAAATCTCAGCCAAAACAATCCATGAGATGCAAGGTGGGATGCCAGTGACATCACATGAGGAAGATTCATATCTCCTGATGCTCCATGTGTAAGAATTATCCCATACATTAAGCTCTTGTTAGGTACCAAACATACAACATCCAGTAATTTATTTCCAAAAGGTATTTTTAATTTTACCTCTGTATGACTTATTTTCACTTGTTGAATAATAAACTTAAAGTGCATTACATCTGAGAAGCAAAGGACATCTCCCTGAATAGAAGATTCTGGGAAAGCAAATGTGGTCGCCTGCACTCAACCTCCCTGACTCTCTTCAGGGAATGAACTAGCACGCTCGAAGCGACTGCCTCTCCGCCCATCAGCGCGCTCCCACAAACTTTTTTTGTGGTGAGAATATTTAAAATTTCTCCACAACATTACATTGAGCTAACGTAATTATCAAATCACAAACTTTTGTGGTGAGAACATTCAAAATCTCACCCTTAGCAATTTCAGGTATACAATACATTATTGTTATTATTAACTATCAAAGTGATCTTTTAAGCCACAAATTATATCATGTCATTTTGCTATTTAAAACCTTCCGAAGGCTTCTCCTACAATTAGAATACAACAGTCAGTGCTACTAGAATGCATGCTTCCGAAAAGTAAGAAACAATTTGAGCAGAAGGTAAGTTTGATGTTCGCGTGTATGAAAAACTTCAGCAGAAGCTGCACCTGGTGAATGAAGCAGCAGAGAAACAGGCAAAATGTACACCCAGAATGCACACCCGGAGTGTACAAGTGGAATGCACACCCGGAGTGCACAAGTGGAATCCACACACAGAATGCAAACATGGAACGCACACATGAAATGCACACCCAGACTGCAGACCTGGAATGCACACCCAGGATGCACACGCAGAATGCACACCCAAAATGCACCCACAGAATACACACACGGAATGCACTAAAAATGCACCCACAGAATGTACACACAGAATGCACACGGAATGCATACATGGAATGCACACACAGAATACACACACCGGTCCTCCAGCTCCTTCAGTCCAGTAGCCACACACATGCAGATGTATTACGGCTTTCCATAGGACTGCAGTCGACGCCCCCACCACCTCCCTTTAAAAAGGTCTGGTACACAGAGGGCACGCAGCAAGTATTTTGAATGAATGAATGAATGAATGAATGAATGGATGGACAGAAGGTGACGAGTGTTTCTCATTGTTAGTTGGCTTTCTGACACTGTGACAGATTCGTATTAGTGTTTTGCTGAGGGAAAGAACCAGTAGAATGTATACGTAATTACGAGAGGGGACCTAGTCGACTGGCCCAGGTAATCAGAGGCTGACAGTCTCCCCCGTGGCCCTCTGCAGGCGGGAGAGCTGGGGAATCCTCCAGCAGGCTGGAGCCTGAGCACAAGAGGCACCAATGGCGCAGCCCCAGTCCAAGGCCCCAGCCAATTGGACAGAGCAGCCCACTTTCAGGGCGGGTCTTCCCTCTCAGTTTGCTGGGGAAGGTGCTTGTGGTGGGAGGTGCTTGTGCTTGGTTCTAAGTGAAGGGCGTCAACACAGAGGACACTTTTGGTCAGGGAGCACGTCTGTGGGTGTCCAGTGGCCTCCAGTGCAGACTCTCCCAGGTGTGCCTGACAAGCCATGGAGGCTGGGACAGAGCCATTTATGGACTTAGTACGGATCTCACCTCCCAGAGGCGGCGGCTGCTGTTAGGAAACCGCCCTGTGAAGCACAGAGGCTGATCCTGAGCTTGGGCCTGGCATGGTTCTCAAATGGATTCTGTCAGCCCCAGCGCCTCCCTCCCTGGACCTCTCTAATGCACATGTATTCCTATAGGAATTTGCTTCCTAGCCCTGAATATCGTGGTCATGGCATTGCTTACCAATCTGTGCTATTGGCAAACTCTTCTGCCCAATATTCTCCTATTAAGTTACCAATCTCACAGAAAAAGGACTCTGACAACGGTCTCCGGCCCAGGGAATTGATGAACATTATCTAGGCCGGCTGGCTTATTGCGATGGTGGAATAATTATGACTCAGATTGGGGGAAGTCAAGCTGAACGTTGTTGTGGTTCTGTAATGGCGGGTCTGTTGTCGTATTATTGTTTTAAAACCTTGTCACTCTCCTGATACCTCAGTACCTCCACAAACAGGCTGTGACCGGGGCACCAGGGTGATAGGGCTGGTCCCTGACACTAGTCCCTCTTCCTACCATCCCCCGGCTATGACTAGTGAGCTGCAATTGTACCAGTGAAGGCCCCTCATGCCTTCTGCTTGTGTGGCCCATGACCCCGAGAGAGAGACCTGCCTGGCAGTCCCCTCTGTCTCTCTCTTCCCCGCCCACCTGCCCAGCTGCTCAGTGGAGCGCACTCCCAGGCTTGTAAGCACCCCCTGCACGCCTCCTGTCTCTGGGACCTGTGAGTATACTAAATTCTGTAATTTCATATGCCTCTCCAAGTGTAATTTCCACAGCAGTGTTGGGATGATCCCTTATAACCCCACAAGGGGGCATTGACTCCCCCATTTATAACATGAGTCATCAACAAATATATAGATACACGGGGTTGCCTCTCTATGGCCTGAAAACCTAGACCATCACACAGATCCAGTGATCAAATTCTTTAAGTAGCAATGGTTCCTGTAGCCCATTCACAGATATTTATTTATTTATTTATTTATTTATTTATTTATTTATTTATTTATTTTACTTCTCTTTCTTCCAATGTTGAGATTTGCTGATTTGGTGGTGTTGATTCTCAAGTGGGGCATGATGATTCTATTGAACTAAAAGTTGAGACCACCACTTGGATATTTTGGGTACTTATGCCTTTGAGCTCTTGGGCCCATAAGGAGATTAACCTACTGCTTGGGGCACTGGCATCGATTTCCAGTGGGAAATCAAGTTTCTCTTGCAAAAGAGGGACAATGAGGAATATACTTGGAATCCAGGGAATTCTCTGGAGTTCTTAGTATTTGCTTTTCCAAGAGTAAAATCAATGGGACACTGTATCCATCAGCATTCTTAACAGCCAGAGCCTAAAGATTTGACCACATCACTTAGAGGAAAGAAGATGTGTTTTCTTAGGGTTTGGGGGTCAGTTCATATGAAGCTGGGGACGGAGAGT
>PVLC010046104.1:0-11654 GCA_004027655.1 Graphiurus murinus | reverse complement strand
AATCATTCTCATAATATGTGATGTAGGGAATTTGGGGAGGAAGGTGTTGGTGGGGAGGAAACAGTTCAAATTATGTTATGTACATACACAAAATTACCAAAGCCAATCTCAACAACATGTACAGGGAAGTGGGGGACTGGGGTAGGATCCAGGGGAAATATACCAAATGCTGTGTGCATGTGTGTTCCTATCACTCTGAACCTCATTGTGATGTATGATTACTACTACTAATAAAAAAATATTTTTTAAAAAAATAAAGAATAAAATGCCATCCAGAGAGTTTAAAGTCTTTAGCCTGATTTTTATGTTGAAAGTTTTTCAAAGATAACTCGTTTTAAATAAGAAGACTGAACTAGATGTATTTAAAGTTATCACTGTTTTCCCAAAATGGTCTCAGTTGTAATAAGAGCATTCTTTCCTTTATTAGGAAGTATTTTCAAAGAATGAAATAATCAACAATCCAGCTTACTATTTCAAAGTGAAATTATAGTTTTACTTCACAATAGGAGAAATGCAGGTGTCTACTATTAAGTAGAATTTCTCCCTTAATGGAGTAATAGCATCACTTTTATTCACAATTGGGAACAATGTTTATTAACAATTCCAAATTACTGAATATTGTCATCTAAATCTTCCAAAGACAACTGGCAGTGCCCATGACTGCTGACTTGTTCCAAATACTCTTATGTTCTTTCTTTCCCTCTGGCTGCACTGACCTTAGTTATCAGTTATTATCATAATCAATACATATTTTATTGCCTTATCAGTAACCTCATATATAACCTCTCTTCCCCTTTCCTCATCACACAGAACACAAATCTTGTCACCCAAATCACATGTAGTCCCTTGGTATATGAGGCCCCATCAGGTTTCATTAAGTTTACAGTCTTGTGCCACAGGCCTAAGGCTCTTTATATATTTATTATGCATTATTCTTAGTCCAAGTAGTCACCCCCTGTAAGAATTATTTGCATTTTTCTCAGTGTCTATAAAGCATGTTGGACACAATTCTGTAATAATAATACTTATTGTTATCATTTAGTTTCATGTTCATACTACCAGGCCATATAAATTATTTGAGTGAACAGTGATGTTTCTTATGTATCCTTGTATTATCGACCCTAAGAATATATCTGATATATTCAATAAAATACTGAAAGAAGGGGGAAAGAGTGGAAGAAAGCAAGGCTATCTCTATCTAGGTCATTGCATGGTCATATTGCCTACTCTGTGTTTGGAAACAACTTGATGAAGGACTTACGTATTTGTTTAGTTTTTATACTATATATAATGGGGTTCAGCACTGGGGGAAAGAGGAAATGGAGAGTTGACATCAGTGTATGGACATATGGAGGAGCATTATGTCCAAAACGATGTACCAAAGCCAAGATGATCCAGGGGATGTAGAAGACAGCAACAGCACCAATGTGAGAGACACAGGTGCCGAAGGCCTTTTGCCTCTCCTCTGGGGAGGCAATGCTGAGGATGGACTTGATGATCAGCACATAGGAGAGGAAGATGCAGGGGATGTCTATGCCTGAGGTCAGAATGAGAGCAACTAAGCCACAGATGCTGTTGACCTTGATACTGGAACAGGAACACTTAATCACATCAGGGTGGTAGCAATAAGAGTGGGAAAGCACGTTAGGGCCACAAAACGTTAGCCGCTTAAGGAGCAGGAGCAAGGGCATCAGGTTGACCAGCATTCGTACAAAAATCATCACCCCAGCTTTGATGATTCTAGCGCTGGTTAAAATCATAGCATATCTCAGGGGGTGGCAGATGGCAACAAAGCGGTCAAAAGCCATGGCCAAAAGCACAGAGGATTCCATGAGTGTGAATCCATGCAGAAAGAACATCTGTACGATGCATCCATCTAGGCTGATGATCCTCTCATTGAACCAGAGGACACCCAGTGTCGTGGGAAGAGAAGAAAGAGTGATGCCCATGTCAGTGGCAGAGAGCATGGAGAGGAAATAGTACATGGGCTCATGGAGGCTGGAATCTGTTATCACCACATAGAGGATGGTGCCGTTTCCCAGAAGGGCAATCAAACAGAGGCAGCAAAATGGGATAGAAAACCAGACATGAAAATCTTCCAGCCCTGGGACTCCAGTCAATAAAAAAGCTGTGAGGGTGGAGTTCCTGATGGATAGCATGGTGGTCTGAATGAAATGCTGCCCACCTTCAGCAGGTACCTGCAATGATATGTTTCACTAAGTCAGCGCTACTCTTTATCAGGTATTCTGATCATTATTATACATCACATAGTACTTCTAGCTATTTTTGAATAGGGTCTTTTTTATCATCCCATTTTTAATTAAATATTCAGTCCAGTTAATTCATGAGACACAAGTAAACATAGATCTTCTTGCTGTGAAGGTTTTGCTGGCCCTTCTATATCATGTTTAGCACATGCTATGAGCAGCAGGCTGCAACTAGAGCAAGTTAAGTAAATCATTTCCTTGGGTGGGAATAGAAGCTTAACTAGAAGCTGGGTGTGGTAGTACAGGCCTGTAATCCCAGTACTTGGGAAACTGAGACAGTAGGATCTCAGTTTTGAGGACAGCCTCAGGTACCTTAGCAAGACCCTCAGTGACTTAGAATGCCTCTGGGTTCAATCCTCAGTACCAAAAAAAAAAAAAAAAAAATAAAAAGAAAAGGAAAAAAAGTGCTAGAAAGCTCAGTCATCAGATAATTAATATTTAATTTTTAAAAATATTTTTTTAGAGTTTAGTGTTTATTTTATTTTTTTTTGGTGCATTGTAATCATACATCTTTGTTAGGTACAAGCTGGTAGAGGCATACATGCACACATTTCTCATTTAACTCTTCCCCAATTAAAAAAATAAAGTTAATACATAAAAACTTTATGACAAATGAAACATCAAATTCTATAAAAAGTCAGAGATCAGAGCTATGCCAAGCCATATTAGAGTCTAAGGCCAAAGAAAAACATTCTGAGATTCTGAACCTCTATGGATTTGTTTGTATTTTTAGTAGTTGATTTTTTTTTTTTTTTTTTTTTTTTTTTTTTTTTTTTTTTTTTGCAGTACTGGGGATTGAACTCAGGAGCAATCTATCTCCGATCTATACCCCCAGCCCTATTTTTTTATTCTTTATTTTGAAACCGAGTCTCACTAAGTTGCGGAGTGCCTCACTAGATAGCTGAGGCTGGCCTCGAACCCAGATCCTCTGGTCTCAGCCTCCAGAATGCTGGGATTACAAGCGTGTGCCACCACGCCTGGCTTAGTTGATGTTTTCTGAAACATTAAAGTTCTTGAAAAATCATGAAAAATTGAAAAGTAATTATATTAAACTTATAATTTTATTTACAATTATGTCTTATATTCACTAATAGAATTTATTACAGTTTTACTGTAGCCAAGATTAATTAAAATTATTTAGAATCCTCACTTAGTTAAGAGAGGATTTCTTTTTAAAAAAGTTTTTTAATTGGTGCATTGTAATCATACATCTTTGTTAGGTACAAGCCAATAAAGGCATACATGCACACATTTCTCTTTTAACCTTTTCCCAATTCCTGCCCCACTTCCTTGCCCTTCCTTCTTCTCAGGTTCAGTTTAGTGATTGACTTTGATATGTTTATGAAAGTACATCATGTGCATTAGGGTGTCCGCCCTCCCCCCATCACCTTCCATTAACTCAACTTCATTGTTCACCTAAGGTTTCTCCTCCTTCATCTGGAGTCCCTCTTATGCCCCATTTTCTCCCTAGCTTCCATATATTATGGAGAGCATACAATTTTTTACTTTTTGTGACTGACTAATCTCACTTAACATAATGTTTTCCAGTTTCATCCATTTCCCTGCAAATAGCATGATTTTGTTCTTTTTTTATGCCTGAGTAAGATTCCATTGTGTATTTAACATATCCCATAGTTTTGTAATCCAGTCATCTGTTGATGGACATATTGGTTGGTTTCATAGTTTGGCAATTGCATATTGTGCAGCTATAAACATAGATACACATGCATCAGTCTGATAGTTTGGTTTCCATTCTTTTGGGTAGATACCCAGAAGTGGTGTTGCTGGATCATATGGTAGGTTCATTCCCATTCGTCTGAGGATCCTCTATACTGTTTTCAAAAGTGGTTGCACTAATTTGCAATCTTACCAACAATGTATTAGGGTTCCCACTTCTCCACACCCTAGCCAGCATTTGTTGTTGTTTGTGTTCTTGATGATTGCCATTCTGATTGGGGTTAGTTGAAATCTCAAGGTAGTTTTGATTTGCATCTCTCTGATTGCTACTGATATTGAAAGAAGAAATACAAATGGACAAGAAATGTATGAGGAAAGAGATAATTTCACACATTGTCAACTGACAATGAGATGAGCAAAGAAGTAGGTTTTGAAAATATTTTTGATGAGCTTGCTTCTTTTAAAGCTAGGGGTGTACATTTTTCCTCTTGCCTTAAGATTCAATAGAGCTTGGCAAAGTACTACTCTTTATTTAAAATTTGATATTTCATTAACCATGAGAAAATCAATATTCTTATAATTATTTTACTAAAATATAATTTATCATGATTAGGGAAAGTTGGTGTGGTTCCCTAAATTCTGCTTGTGAGATGAGCCTTACTTATCTTATCATAATCCTGCTGCTTAGCAGTTACTATCCTTGGCCTCTTTCCCCATACCATTATGAACGAGGCCAAAAAGACTGAATTACAATGACTGAATTACAATCGGACAATTTAGTACTAATTTTTTAATTTTAAACTTTCTAGAGAGCTGCTTCAGTTTTTCTTTTTCCAAAGGCTCTCAATTCCGTGTTCCTCTCCACTACTCAGGTAAGCAAAAAAGAAAAATTAATTCCTCTTTCAAGTTTCTACTCTAGTTGACCTGAATGGAAACTTCTGAGTAGAAACCTCTCAAAAGAAGAAATATAAATGGTCAACAAATATATGAAAATATGTTCAACATCACTATCAATCAGGGAAATGCAAACCAAAACAACATTGAGATTCTGTTTATCTCAGTTAAAATGGCAATCATCAAAAATACAAAAAATAATGAATGCTGGTGAGGATGTAGAAAAATAGAAACTCAACCAATGTTGGCGGGATTGTAAATTGGTACGACCACTATGGAGATCAGTGTGGCAGTTCTTCAAATTTCTAGGAATGGAATCACCATATGACCCAGCTATACGACTCTTCAGTATCTTTCCAAAATAATTAAAGTTAGACTTCTATAGGGAGACTTGTATACTTAAGTTTATAGCAGGACAATTCACAATAGCTATATTATGGAACCAGACTAGTGGTCCATCAACAGAAGGATGGATAAAGAAAATGTGTCTATACACACAAAGTGTTTTGCTCAACCATATGTAAGAATAAAATTATGTCATCTGTACAAAAATGGATGTAACTTGAGAACATTATGCTGAGTGAGATCAGCCAGTCTCAGAGAGCCAAGGGTTGTGTGTTTCTTCTCACATGTGGAAGCTAGAGAGGAAATAGGAAACAAAAGGGATTTCAGATAAAAGAGGAGAAAGACCAGTAGAATAGTGGAAGAGGACCGGGGGAAGGAGAAAAGGTGGGGAAAAGGAGGGCTTGAGTAAGGAAAAAGATCAAATAATGCTATGTTCATATATCACTACCAATCTCACTAACATGCATGGGAGGGAGAGGGGGGAGTGTGGTGAGATCCAGAGGGAAACAAATGAAATGATGTGTGTATGTATGACTCCATCACTTTAAATCTCACTCTGATGTATAATACAATGCACCAATAAATTTATTAAAAAACTCTACTTCAACTTTTCCCATTTCTTTAGTACCCTGGTTCTTTTCTGCTGCATCTGCCTGTTTTCCCTTTGTCTCCTTACCTGCTTTCCGCTGGAGGAAGAAGTTACTTTGCCCCCATAGAACTCTATCACAGAGAAGTAAAATTAGCTAAGCTTATGTACATTATCAAGGTAACCTAGCAGCTGGAATTACTTTCTGAGGTGACTTGAAGGCGGAGAATCTGAAAATGTCATTCCTTTCTGGCAGGAGCAAGGTACTGGTTAAATGGCTTTCCCCAGATGACTGAATAATCAAAAATAGAATCTCTGGCCCCAGTGGGGCCCCCTAACTCATCACAGAATAAAATACTATACATTTCCTTGAGATCCTGATACACCTGAGTAAAGTCTCATTAAGGGTGAGAGGAGGGAGAATTAATGAAGAAAATACTTCCATTGATGTTATGTATATATGTGAGAATACCAGTGGCAACCTCTACATCATGTATTTGGAAGGGAAGGGAGTGGGGGGAGCTCACCAAGTGCTGTGTGCATCCATCTCTATCACTATCACTCTGAGCCACATTATGATGTGGGACTGCAATGAACCAATACAAGTTTATATATTAACAAAAACCTCATTAAAGGGACATTCTTGTTCAGATTTTAACCAAATCTTTCTTGCTATGGAAGGATTAAGCCCATTGAAGGTTAAAGGGGAAAGAAGCAACATAACAGACTATGTAATACACCCTGGTACTGGGAGGAATACATATATACATATATATATATAACATATATATGTATATACATACACATATGTATATATGTATGTGTATATATGTATGTATATATTCAAATTGTTAATTTAATATCTAAGTCCTTTCTTTGCATTAAAAGAAATAATTCAAATATATTCAAATTGTTAATTTAATATCTAAGTCCTTTCTTTGCATTAAAAGAAAGAATTATTCAAGTAAACGGAACATAAATAAAGACTTAGTAAATATTTTTTGATAAGTTAAGGAAGAGAAGGAATGGAAAAAGAGCCAACAAGCATGCAAGCAAATCTTCAGTAAACAGAGTTTCTTTAACACTTTCTGAAATAATTATAATTTTTGTTTTTGAGCGAATGTGCTATATTTGATGGCTTTAATGATCCATTAATCTGTGGTTGTTTTAATGAATATATTTTAATTTAATAATTGTGTTGAATATTTACAATGTGCTACTCTGTTATGGCACTGGGGTCTATTGGTGAGGAAAACATGCACATTAAACTTGTAAACTTACTTTTGTGCCTGGATCTGAAGGATGAACAGGACATACTTAAGAGACTAGGAGAATGGCCCAAGCAGTGGTGTGCATGTTAGACTCTGAGAGTCTGAAAAAGGCTTATGTGACTGGAGTCCAGAAAGCAAGGATGAGCAAGATGGAGAGCAGGTAGCAAGCTCGAAGTGCCCTGTGAAAGCCTTTGTCTTTACACCAAAATAATAGCAAACAGTTGAAGGATTTAACCACCAGGAAAGGCCATAGACACATTGCAAGTTAAAAAGATCATTTTTTTGTCCTTTGGATAATCAACAATTAACCTGCCACATGGAATATGTAAAGAGCCTAAACAGATATTTAAATAGATGTATATATAAGTATTAAATTAACATGTACATCTATATTTAAAAGTTTTACTTCTGACTGTGAAGAAAACTCCAGAGCATTTATGGTGTTAAAGGAGTGCAGAGCTGGGGTTCTCCACTTCATTCTGGGATTCAATTATTTTGATAGTAGATCAGACTTGAAAATGGGTTTTTCATTCTGCCTTTTGTTTCAGAAGGTACACTATAAGTATTTGAAAGAAGAGATAAGCACTGGAAATTATTTAGGGTTCCAGTTTCTGGAGTAGTAAGATACTGTGATGTACACATTCAAACTTCAGTAGCGGGGACAGTTATGAGGCTCAGCTACAGCAGCATTTTACTAGTAGTGGCACAGCATGTCCATTTCAACTGCCTCATTTTACATTTGGTATGTGTGTGTGTATGTGTTACTGGGGATTGAACCCTAGGGCATTCTACCTCCAAGATACAACCCCAGCCCTTTTTTATTTTACAGTTTGAAACAGGGTCTCACTAAGTTACTGAGAGTCTCGCTACATTGCTGAGGTTGTTCTCGAACCTGTGATCCTCTTGTCTCAGCCTCCTTGTTAATTTAATATCTAAGTCCTTTCTTTGCATTAAAAGAAATAATTATTCAAGTAAACGGAACATAAATAAAGACTTAGTAAATATTTTTTGATAAGTTAAGGAAGAGAAGGAATGGAAAAAGAGCCAACAAGCATGCAAGCAAATCTTCAGTAAACAGAGTTTCTTTAACACTTTCTGAAATAATTATAATTTTTGTTTTTGAGCGAATGTGCTATATTTGATGGCTTTAATGATCCATTAATCTGTGGTTGTTTTAATGAATATATTTTAATTTAATAATTGCATGCACCACCACACCAGGCTTTCATTTTCTATTTGTGATGTGGTTGATAGCTGTATGGAAGAAAGTGGTTTCTGTGTAAGTGCTCATCTAGGCATTGAGCCCCTCCTTTCCCCTTATCCTTCCAATATTTGGCAGGCCTGGCTACAGATTCAGCAATAATAAGACAGTTGAAATTGTCAAAGAGTAAAGCAGTGTAAATTCATTCCAAACTTTGTATGAGAGGCCAATGTGGGTACAAGAGATGTTTAGCATTAAAAGGATAAGAGTTGGGAAGAGAAACACTGTAGGCATTGTCTCAGTATGTTGAGGTAACTTCATTCAGCAAGGTGAATGAGAAAAGCGTATTGTTGATCTCTGCTAGCCTCAGGGAGACATCATGTTCAATGTTGTCAGCATGTGTTGAATGGCTGGCTGACTGGACATAGAAAAGGATCCACAGCTATGTGATTTTGAACATGTCTTTGCTTTTTCCCTGATCTTACATTTTTCCTCGATCTTACATGAGTTCCCAGGAAGCCTGCAGTGTTTAGAGAATAAGCCTCTGATTCTTTCTGCAACTTCTTCTCCTACTTGTCTATTAGTGGGCTTGTGAAAGTACAGGGCTGCTTTAGATTCCTGCTGAAAAAGCTGCTTGTATCAGATGTTTAATTAAGAAGTCTCATCAAAGAATAATGGCTTTAACTTGAATAAGGAAAATCTGGGGATGTTGAATATATATAACTGTGGGTAGAGATTGCTATATGTTTGTGTGACCTTTCTCTAAAGTGTCTGATCAGAATGAATTTCAGATTATGTAAGTGTAGATGTACGTATATGTGCTTCTAAGCCTCTGCTCTTCCTATGTGTCTTATTAGGATGAATTTCCAAACAAGACTCATGCTCTATTCCTGTAAGGAAAATGATATGCTTTTGGGGTCTCTGCTACTATATTCATAGTATAGAGATCTCTAAAATATGCTAGGAGCAACTTGCTAAATCTATTCTGATTCTTTGGTCCAGAATAGAGCTACATGCTAGGTTACTATAGATTTATCAGTATATAAATTGACTTTTAAATGGAAGGCAATTTTTTTCTGAAGGTAAAACTGTACCTTTTGAAGAAAAGTAATTCACACTGGATATATTTACTTGGTTTAATAAAATATTTACTGAGTATATATCATGTACTAGATACAGGTTTAACATTGCACTCAATATAGCAAAATGTTTAAGAAGATTGCATACATATAACATATTAACTTGCCTTGTGGAATAATGGAATATGTAATGAATGTAAACAGATATTTAAATAGATGAATTAATAAGTATTGAAAACTAAAATGAGCCGGGCATGGTGGCGCACGCTTGTAATCCCAGCATTTGAGAGGCTGAGACGGGAGGATCCGGGTTCGCGGCCAGCCTCAGCTACCTAGTGAGGTCCTCAGCTACCTAATGAGGTACTCCGCAATTTAGTGAGACCCTGTTTCAAAAAATAAAGAATAAAAAAATAGGGCTGGGGGTGTAGCTCGGAGGTAGAATGCCCCTGAGTTTAATCCCCAGTACCGCAAAAAAAAAAAAAAAAAAAAAAAAAAAAAAAAAAAAAAAACCCTAAAATGTATGCCTGTATTTAAGTAGCAATCAATTGTTGAATAGTTGCATTTCAGACTGTGAAGAAAACTCAGAATTTTTATGGTGTTAAGGAATGCAGGGCTAGAAGTCCTTCCACTTCATTCAGGGATTTAATTGTTTTGACAGTAGAGCAGACTTGGAAATGGGTTTCTCATTCTGTCTTTTGTTTCAGAAGAAGGGATGTCATCAATATTTGGGGGAAGACATCAACATTGATAATTACATGATAGCAAGTGGGGCCATGGTTCTTGCCATCAAATGGGATCTGTGTATGAGAGAAAACAGGTGGGGAAAGGTTGATAATCCACAGGTGAGAACACTAGTAAGAGTTTGGATGGTCTCTCCTCTACCCACCCTGCTCCTACCACAAATGAATGATAGTTATGTAGCTCTCTAACATATGGTGCTGCAGGATCCCATGAATTTTGAATCACCTTCCCAGGTTATCCATGCCAATTCTGTATTAACTCTGACTACACAGAATCCTAATTACAATAATCACTGCTTAATAATTCCTGAGAGTGACCTGGGTACAGTGGTGTACTCCTATAATCCCAGAATTTGGGAGGCTGAAGTAGGAGGATCACAAGTTCAAGGCCAGCCTGGGCCTTAGTAAGACCCTGGTCTCAAAATAAAAAATAAACAGGACTAGAGGTGTAGCTCAGTGGTAGAATGCCTCTGGGTTCAATCCCCAGAAGTGCACACCACACACACACACACACACACACACACACACACACACGCACACACAAACCCAATAGTTCCTGATATTTAAAAACAAGTGTGCTAAAATCTCAGAATAATGATCAGGTCTACAGTCAGAACTTGGTATACAAATTTTGCTTCTATTTCTAATTACAGCTAACCTATCACCTCTCAGATGTAATATTATGCTGGATGCATAAATCCTAGAGTTTTAAAACTAGTACTACAACATCTTAATTACTTTGACAGTGATTCTTAATTTTTATCTCACAATTCAACAATTATTTCTTAAGCACCTACTATGTGCCATGCTTTGATAAATATGGGAGGATGCATAAATAAAGCACAACTTATAACCTCTAGAAGCTCAGAATCTGTCACAGAGTGTGATAGATGAAAATGCCTGCAAACTTCAAAGAAGCAAGTTAATAGGTGCTAGAAAAGTGGGACTGATAACATTCCAACCTATGCAGCTGGGGTCACTCTTGCATTGACACCTGAAGACCTCATATTTACTGAGGTTCTGAGATCAGGTTTTTCCTAGTACAAAACACTGCATCTCTGAATTTATGAGAGTTTTGCTAACTTAAGTGTGCTTGATCCTTGATCCCTTGTTGAAATAGTAGGTAGGTTCTTACCTTTATAACTCCCAAACAAATTCCTGCTGTGTACCCTGGGTCCACAATAAAGGATATCTAAGTTTAGTTTAGATCTCAGTAATCATTATCTAAGAACAAATTACTCTTGCTTTGTTACATCTACCAGATTTTGCTCTTATTGTTTCAAATTGTCTTATTTCTCCTGCAAGTCTCTTAAGAGTGAGGTTTCCCACTTCTCTATGGCTACAATTTTAGAATAGTGAAAAGCATAAATGAAGCATAATGAAGAATAACAAATTGAGACCTTGCAGCTACTTGAAGAAGGCATAGGTCCAACACTTGAACACATAGGCACAGGTCAAAACTTTCTCAACAAGACCTCAAAAGCACAAGCAGCTCTAAGGAAGATCAATCCATGGGACTGCATTAAACTAAAGAGCTTCTGTGCAGCAAAGGAAACTATCAAGAACCTCAACAGAAAACCCACAGAGTGGGAGA
>PVLC010046103.1:0-11541 GCA_004027655.1 Graphiurus murinus | reverse complement strand
TTTTTTAATTTTTTTTTTTTTTCGTGTGTGTGGTACTGGGGATTGAACTCAGGGGCATTCTACCTCCGAGCTATACCCCCAGCCCTATTTTTTATTCTTTGTTTTTATGGCTTTTGTTGTTGTTGTTGTTGTTGTTTGTTTGTTGTGGTACTGGGGATTGAACTCAGGGGCATTCTACCTCCGAGCTATACCTCCAGCCCTATTTTTTATTCTTTATTTTGAAACAGGGTCTCACTAAGTTGTGGAGTGCCTCACTAGGTAGCTGAGGCTGGCTGCAAACCCAGATCCTCCGGTCTCAGCCTCCCAAATGCTGGGAGCATACACCACCATGCCCAGCTTATTTTTTAATTCTTTATTTTGAAACAGGGTCTCACTAAGTTGTGGAGTTGTGGAGGGTCTCACTGAGTAGCTGAGGCTGGCCGCAAACCTGTGATCCTCCGGTCTCAGCCTCCCAAGTACTTGGATTACAAGCGTGTGCCACCACACCCGGCATAAATGTGCACCTTTTAAAGGAATGAGAGGTGAAGTAAACATGATTAAATTTCCCCAACACTATTTTTTTTTTGGTGGTACTGGGGATGGAACCCAGGGGCATTCTACCTCCGAGCTATACCCCCAGCCCTATTTTTCATTCTTTATTTTGAAACAGGGCCTCACTAAGTTGCAGAGGGCCTCACTAGGTAGCTGAGGTTGGCTGCGAACCTGGATCCTCCGGTCTCAGCCTCCCAAATGCTGGGATTACAAGTGTGCACCACCACGCCCGGCTCCCCAACACTATTAATGGTACAAAAGCTGTGAACATGCTATCTAAAATGAAAGCCAGTGGGGCATGGTGGCACACACTTGTAATCCCAGTATTTAACAGGAGGAAGGCAGGATCAAAGACAGCCTTAAAGGCAGGGCCTTTAGAAGACACCCAAGATCCAAACCATAGCACTTCTTCACAAAGCCACGTTCATAAAAGCGCTGTTCTTGGCACAGATGATTTTAGAAAGCCATAACTCTCATACATTGTTACTTTCTCCTGAAGGTACAAATGTGAGTGTGTTTGACACATGGCTGCAGGCATTTGTGCAGATTTGGAACTTTTTTTTTTTTTTTTGTGGTACTGGGGATGGAACCCAGAGGCATTCTACCTCCAAGCTACACCCCTAGCCCTATTTTTTATTCTTTATTTTGAAACAGGGTCTCACTAAGTTGTGGAGGGCCTCACTAAACAGCTGAGGCTGGCTGCGAACCCGAATCCTCCAGTCTCAGCCTCCCAAATGCTGGGATTACAAGCATGCGCCACCACGCCTGGCTCCAGATTTGGAACTTTTCATGAAAGAAAATCCATACTTCCTTTAATTCTCTACTCTTTGAAAAGTGAAGTTATGAACTAATCAGTCACAAAAGATGTTCGTGGTTACATCACTGCAAAGTAATGTAAAGCTTTGGCAAGTTAACTTCTTTAAATTATTTTTACTTTTTTTTTGTGTGTGTGTGTGTGTGTGTGTGTATGTGTGTGTGTGTGGTACTGGGGATTGAACCCGGGCATTCGACTGTAAGCTACATCCCCAGTGCTATTTTTTATTCTTTATTTTCAGATAGGGTCTCACGAAGTTGTGGAAGGCCTCACTAAGTAACTGAGGCTGGCCATGAACCTGTGAGCCTCCTGTCTCAGCCTCCCAAGTACTGGGATCGCAAAAAATGCGCCACCACGCCCAGCTACTTTTATTGTTCTTTACTGGTGATTGAACCCAGGGGCATTCCATTAAAGGGGGTGCAGTGCTGAAAAGAATAAGCCCATGGTATTAGAGTATGGTCCTGCCTGTGAGCCCTGTCACTGGTCCCCAAGTGGGGTGAACAAGACAGTAAGTAGTGTCAGTGACGGAATGATGAGAAATTCTACTTGTATTTTTCCTTAAAACTGAGAAGAATATTGCCTTTACTGATATTGGATATGTGGGTGGACTCTGGCACTTTTGCTGGCCTGGGCAGCAACAGCCACCGCATCCTGGCAGGAGGCGCCTGTGACACGGGGGTGATGGCCCGTCCTCAATCACAGGTTTACTTAAGCATCTCAGGCATGTTGGTGTGTTGACACGCTCCAGGATGTCATGGTTGTGGTTGACTTTATTTTTTTGGTGTAACTGGGGACTGAACCCAGCGGCATTCGACCTCCGAGTAATACCCCCAGCCCTATTTTTATTTTTGCTTTCCAGTAGGGTCTTGCTCGGTTACTGAGGGTCTTGCAACACTGTTGAGGCTGTCCTCAAACTCATGATTCTCCTGTCTCAGCCTCCTAAGTGAGTGCCACCAAGCCCAGCTGTGGTTAACTTTAAAACAACAACAACAAAGACAGGAGTGGTGGCCCTATTTCAAAATAAAATTTAAGCCTGGCATGGTGGCACATGCTTGTAATACTTGGGAGGCTGAGACCAGAGGATCACAGGTTCTCGGCCAGCCTCAGCTACTTAGTGAGGCCCTCCGCAACTTAGTGAGACCCTGTTTCAAAATAAAGAATAAAAAAATAGGCTTGGGGGTGTAGCTCAGAGGTAGAATGCCCCTGGGTTCAATCCCTAGTACCACAAAAAAAAAAAAAAAAAAAATTATTGGTGTTTGAGCATTTTATCTGCAGAATCCATTGAACAAATATTTACTATGTGCCCCCCCCTCCACCTCCCACAC
The DNA here is from genome assembly GCA_004027655.1 of Graphiurus murinus. Classification (NCBI taxonomy): domain Eukaryota; kingdom Metazoa; phylum Chordata; class Mammalia; order Rodentia; family Gliridae; genus Graphiurus; species Graphiurus murinus. The sequence goes on along the minus strand of PVLC010046103.1, from coordinate 8,871 downwards.
ATACTGGATAAAAGATTGAGGAAAACCACACGCCCTCCAGACACTACCTCACAGTGGAGGGCAGCACCTAAGGCCTCAGTGACGTGAAGCTGGGTCTGCTTCCCTTTCTGGCTCCTTCCCCGCCACCCCCTCCACTGTTTCCCACACGTGCCCTTTTGCTTCGCCATGATCCTGTAATACCCTCCCCGCTCCACCCAACGAGTAACTGGAGACCAGTTTCCTGGTCTTCTCTGTCTTACTTGCTGTAAAACACACATGCGCACAGGTAATTCCCGTCTTCAGAACCTTGTGATACTGTTTTCGCTTCATTTACAGCAGTTATAGTCATAAACTGTGAACTGCTTCTACTGAGAACTTTTCATTAGCAAATCCTTAGCACTTTCTACAAGTGCCCATCACACAGTAAGCCCTTGGCAAGCGTTTGTTGAATGAACAAATGGTTTTTGTCTGGTGTATCCTGAAAAGCCACAGATCCTACTAGCAAACATTGCTTAAGTACCTCTCGTGCTTTCTTACACACACACACACACACACACACGCACACACACGCAGAGCGTGGAGTCTGGCTGGCTGTTGCGGATTCCCCACATGGGCAATGAAATGCTTTCCTAAAAGTAGTTCACACAAGGTGAGGTGGCTCCTCACCCTGGAGAAAAAGTGTTGGGTGTAGCCAGTGCCCGCCCCAAGGGCACCTCTGTGTTGCACACCTGTGGTCTTCAGCTCTCTCTGGGCAACTCTGGGAGGTTGGGGCGTGGCTTTGTGGAGGCCCCTTCTTCCCTTGAGACCTGTGCAGACAGGCTGCCATGGAAGGAGGTGCACCAGGGCTGGGCATATGACAGGAGCACATGGCACGACAGGTCCCTGCACCGGGGCCCCATGCACTCTGCTCACTGGTCTGAAGCCACTCCCACCACCCCACCCCCGCAACCCCAGCCTCTCTAGAAGCATTGGCACCGCTTGACAATACACGCAGACATTAGCCAGGTATGGTGGTGCACATCTGTATTCCCAGCTACGTGGGGGGGCTGAGGCAGGAAGATCACAAGTTCAAGGCCAGCCTTGGCAATGTAGAGAGAGACCTTGTCTCAAAAAACAAAATAAAAACCAGCTAGGCGTGGTGGTGCATGCTTGTAATCTCAGTACTTGGGAGGCTGAGACAGGAGGATCCGGGTTTGCGGCCAGCCTCAGCCACTTAGTGAGGCCCTCTGCAACTTAGTAAGCCCCTGTTTCAAAATAAAGAATTAAAAGTAGGACTGGGGGTATAACTCAGAAGTAGAATGCCACTGGGTTCCATCCCCAGTACCACAAAAAAAAAAGATGCAGACATTAAAAACTTCTTTTGAGCCGGGCGTGGTGGTGCACACTTGTAATCCCAATACTAGGGAGGCTGAGACTGGAGGATCCTGGTTCGCGGCCAGCCTCAGCTACTTAGTGAGGCCTTCCGCAACTTAGTGAGACCCTGTTTCAAAATAAAGAATAAAAAATAGGACTAGGGGTATAACTCAGAGGTAGGATGCCCCTGGGTTCAATCCCCAGTATTGAAGAAAAAAAAAAAAAAAACTTCTTTTGAACCAGGTGTGGCAGCACATGCCTGTAATCCCAGTACTTGGGAGGCTGAGACAAGAGGATCAAGGTTCAAGACCAGCCTTAGCAATTTAGCAAGATTCTCAGCAACCTAACAAAACCCTATTTCAAAACAAAAAAAGGGCTGGAGCTCAGAGGTAGAATTCCCCCAGGTTCAGTCCCCAGTACCTCAAGAAAAAAAAATTCTTTTGAGGTGGGCATGGTGGCACACACCTATAATTCTAGTACTTGGGAGACTGAGACAGGAGGATGGCAAGCAGCAAGCCTCAGCAACCTAGTGAGACCCTGTTTCAAAACCAATAATAATAATAATTATAATTATAATTATAATAAAAAGGGCTGGTGGTATAGCTCGAAGGTAGAATGCCCCTGGATTCAATCCCTAGTACCACCAACAAAACAAACATAAAAACTTCTTTTGAATGGAGGCATATAAATTATATAGCAGAGCCGGGCGTGGTGGCTCACACTTGTAATCCCAGCATTTGGGAGGCTGAGACAGGAGGATCACAGGTTCTCGGCCAGCCTCAGCTACTTAGTGAGGCCCTCTGCAACTTAGTGAGACCCTGTTTCAAATTAAAGAATAAAAAATAGGTTTGTGGGTGTAGCTTGGAGGTAGACTGCCCCTGAGTTCAATCCCCTGTACTGCAAAAAAAGAAAAAAGAAAAAAGAAAGAATAAAAATAGGGCTGGGGGTGTAGCTTAGAGATAGAATGCCCAGGGGTTCAATCCTAGTAGCACAAAAAAAAAAGAGAAAGAAAGAAAAAATATATGGCAGGGCTGGGCGTGTAGCTCAGTGGTAAGAGCACTCACGTAGCATCATAGCATGCATGAGGCCCATGACAAAAAAAAAAGAAAGAAAGAAAGAAAGAGGAGGGAGGAGGAAGAGTAACAAAAAGGAGAAGAAAGAAATTGGATGGTGAATTCCAGCCCATAATGGAAAACACGCACAGGTGGGGGTGTTTGGGATTCTCCCAGCTGCTGTGAATGGGGACACCCAGGGGTGCTCAGGAGCAGGAAAGACTCACAGCTCTCACGCTAAGAACAGTTCTAGGAAAGACCATTTTGAGAGGACTCCTACCTGCCGCCAAGCAAGTTCTCAGAAATTAGCAGCCCACACTGAGTGTTTTCACTCCACTCATCTGATTGTTCACCTAAAAAGCAAACACTGAGATCCTCAAAGACTTGTGTAATATTTAATATATTAACAGTAAGCAAACAAGCTTTTTTTTTGTGTGTGTGTGTGTGTGGTACTGAGGATTGAACTCAGGGGCATTCTACCTCCAAGCTACACCCCCAGCCCTATTTTATTCTTTATTTTGAAGCAGGGTGTCACTAAGTAGCTGAGGCTGGCCTTGAACCTAGATCCTCCAGTCTCAGCCTCCCAAGTACTGGGATTACAAGCATGCGCCACCAAGCCCAGCTTTCTAGTGGGTCAGTTTGCAGGGGAGGTCGGCCTCCCCTTCCTGCCATGTCCCTGCAGGAGCAGAGGGAGCCTGGTCAGTGGAAAGGTCTCAGGGTGCTGCTCCTGTTGGGCTGAGACCCTGAGACCCACCTGTGCCTTAGAGAAGACAGGGGCTTTGTGGGCCCTGGAGCTCAGCCATCGCCACTTCTAGGGACTCTCTGTGCCACCGCAGTGTCGAGTGTTTTAAGGAACTTTAACTTCCTTCCCTCCTGTACACTGGCTTTCGTAACCAGAGAGCTTTCCAGATTTCATAATTCCGGGATCTCCTCTTTTAAATTCCTTGGCTTAGATGGAACCAATGCAAGTGTAGCGTTCACTGAGATTTTAGATAAGGCCTGGCATGGACCGAGCAGCCAGTGGGGTACTGGGTGTGGGGGGAGCACGGGAGCAAATCTCTGTAGAAGTGATGGGGCTGAACGGAGGTTTTTTGTTTGGTTGGTTTTTGTTTTGTTTTGGTGCTGAGGATGGAACCCAGGGGCATTCTACTTCTGAGCTACACCCTAGCCCTATTTTATTTTTTGTCTTGAAACAGGGCTTCACTAAGTTGTTGTGGCTGGCCTCAAACCTGTGATCCTCCTGTCTCAGCCTCCCAAGTACTGGAATTACAGGCATGTACCACCGTACTTGGCTTTTCTTTTTTTTTTTTTTTTCCTCTTGATCTCTAATGTCACATTCTAGGAGTGATATATATATATATATATATATATAAATGTCAAAGGCTGTTCAGTATCTTTACGATGGAGGAGCCTACTGGCTAAGAACACAGACTTGGAGGTTAAAACAGGCCAAGGGCACACCCTGGCCCTGCAGCCGGCTAGCAGTGTAACCTCGGGCCAGGTGCTTCCTCCTGGCTTCTTCATCCATCATGGGTGATACCAGGAGCCAGCGCTGCATTTGGAGGCCATGGAAGTACAGTGCTGCTGAGTGTAAAAGTACAGAAGACAGAGCTTATGTCCTCGCACACGGAGGGGAACCAAGGTCACCCCAGGCTTGTGCACTCTCAGTCCCTAGTCCTTTGTTATCAGATCTGCTCTATTTTAAATAACACACGAACAATCCACTGTTGTTTTCCAAATTATGCACAAGCCCTTGATCTGCCCACAGGTGCCAGAGAGTCATGCCTGCGGGCCCCGGGTCCTTCCTGATGTCCCATGAGGCCTCAGCACTCCTGCACCCCAGGGCCGCCCTGCTGCACTCCAGAGCCCCGCTGGCCCCACCCCAGAGCTCTCTGCACAGCACTGCCCCTGCCCAGCCAGTTCAGCTGTAGCCTTGAGGAAGATCTGCGGCCAGCCTCCTCCAGGACGCAGGTCAGTTTCTGGGGAAGCATCTGTGGTCTGAGTGGGAGGGTAGGCATACTTCCCTCACTGCCCGGGACCGTAGGGGAGCAGGAATAAGCACTGGGAAGTTTCATTTCTTGGCCAGACTTTGCCAATAAAGAGACGTGTAATTCCAGCTACTCAGCAAGCTGAGGCAGGAGAGTTGCAAGCTGGAGGCCAGCCTGATCAATTTAGCAAGACTCTGCCTCAAAATAAAATACAAGAAGGACTTGGGCCTGGGCATGGTAGCACATGCCTGTAATCCCAGTACTTGGGAGGCTAAGACAGCAGGATTGCAGGTTCAGGGCCAGCCTCAGCAACTTAGCAAGATCCTGTTTCAAAATAAAAAATAAGGGGTGAGCAGGGAGGAAAAAAAAATAGAGATGAGGACATAGGTCAGAGGTAGGACACCTCTGAGTTCAATTCCCAGTAACAACACACACACACACACACACACACACACACACAGAGTCATATTTTAAATTCATTTGTAAATAACTTTTTTTTTAGTTTTTATTTATTCATTTTGGTACTGGGAATTGAACCCAGGTATAAACAACTTCTTGACCACCCTTGAGAGCATAAATTTTAAATAATATTAGACAGATATCAACAGCCATATATATATATATATATATATATATATATATATATATATATATATGGCATTGGGGATTGAACTCAGGGGCATCCTACCTCTGAGCTACACCCCTAGCCCTATTTTTTATGCTTTATTTTGAAACAGGGTCTCACTAAGTTGCAGAGAGCCTCACTAAGTAGCTGAGGTTGGCCACAAACCCAGATCCTCCGGTCTCAGCCTCCCAAGTACAGGGATTACAAGCGTGTACCACCATACCTGACTTCAACAGCCATATATTTTTACAAGGCAATACTTTTAGTATAAAAAGAAGCCTTAAGCTGGGTGTGGTGGCACAGACCTGTAATCTCAGTACTTAAGAGGCTGAGACAGGAGGATTGTAGGTTCAGTACCATCCTTAGCAACTTAGCCAGAAGCTTTTTCAAAACAAAAAAATAAAAAGGGCTGGGGGTGCAGCTAGCTCAGAGGTAGAATGCCCCAGTACCCCCCCCACACACACAGCCTTAGTGAAATAATTTTCAAATGAATGAAGCCAAAATAAAATCGGTCATTTTAAAAAACAAATAACTCCTCACCCTGCTCACGGGAGTCTCCAGGGGTCATGCTGGTAGCAGTGTTAGCTCCTGTTCATTAATGAATGATTCACTAATTGTCTTTGTCTCTACTGCTGTAACCTGTCTGATGGATAGTGTTTGGTTAGTTTTAGCCATGAACACAGAGCTAATACACTGAGCTTGAAACTCCCCCACTGCGAGTCGGGGGGTGGGGGGGTGTTTCTCCACACTGAGGGCACTGAGCTGGGAGCTGCTCCTCTGTTTGCCTGCAGCTCTCCGTGCTGGACGAGGACCAGTAGCTCCTCCAGCTCTCTCCTTTCCTCGCTTGCTTGGTCTGCACACCTGGGCCTCCATGCCCTCGGCTCTCAGAAAGCACTCCCTCTGATCGTGGCCATCGTGGGCTCCGCCAGGCTAATTCAGGCTACCGACTTCTCCAGCAGGTTAGCATTTAATGAACTTTGGGCTTAGTGTGTTTGTTTCTTCTATTTGAAATTTCATAATAAATGGTTCATCTAAGTTGAGGAATAGCCTTTATAATCTAAGCTCTTGTTTCTGCTGTTACTTGTGGACTTTTGTTTTTATTTTGATTTCTCCCCCCCTTGGTGCTGCACATCAAAACCAGTACCTCACTCACGCTAGGCAAGTGCTCTGCCACTGAATTATACTTGCCCTATCACTTGTGTTTGATAATCTCTCAGCCGACTTTTTCTCCAGTTTTTTGTGCCAGATTTTAATATATTCTTAGGTAACAATGGTTACATTATTGTTGTTAGATACACAATAGAGATAAAATGGCTGGTCTTATGTCATGGAGGTTCAAATTCTAATACTTGCCAGGCTTGGTGGTTCACACTTGTAATCCTACTACTTGGGAGGCTGAGACAGGAGGATTGTAGGTTCGAGGACTGCCTCAACAAGTAGTGAGATTCTCATCAACCTAGTGAGACCTTGTTTCAAAATAAAAATATGCTGGGCATAGTGCCACACACTTGTAATCCCTGTACTAGGGAGAGTGAGACTGGAGGATCCAGGTTTGCAGCCAGCCTCAGCTACTTAGTGAGGCCCTCCGCAACTTAGTGAGACCCTGTTTCAAAATAATTAAAAAACAAAAATAGGGTTGAGGGTGTAGCTTGGAGGTAGAATGCCCCTGGTTCAACCCCAGTTCTGCAAAAGAAAATTCAATTTAAAAAGGTAGCAAGTAGAGCAGAGGAGGGTTTGGGCTCTCCCCTGATACCCAGGCTTCCTCTTTCCGTCACGCACCCAAGCTTCTTCTCTGGCCGCAACTGGTGCAAGGATGGCGGTGCTCCGGCAGCTGGCGCTCCTTCTCTGGAAGAACTACACTTTGCAGGTGGGTCTAGACCTGGAGGAAAGGTAGCCACAGCATGGCGGGTGCCGCCCTCAAGAGAGGAGCATCCGTCGACTCAGTGGTTGTTTCTCTTTTAGAAACGGAAGGTTCTAGTGACGGTCCTGGAACTCTTCCTGCCTCTATTGTTCTCCGGGATCCTGATTTGGCTTCGTTTGAAGATCCAGTCAGAAAACGTGCCCAACGCCACCGTCTACCCCGGGCAGTCCATCCAGGAGCTGCCCCTGTTTTTCACCTTCCCTCTACCAGGAGACACCTGGGAGCTCGCCTATGTCCCTTCCCACAGCGACGCTGCCAAGACCATCACCGAGACAGTGAGAAGGTCCCTGGTGATCAACATGAGAGGTGAGACCGAGGGAGGCGCCAGGAGCCTTGGCAGGGCCCCGACAGCTGTGCTCCCGGTTGGCTGCCATGGTGCTGCCTCAGGATGTGCAGGATTTGGGCGCCGGGACCTGGAAACCAGCCTGCCAAGATCCCTGGCCACACTCAGCATCTCCTCTCATCGGCTTCTTACCCATTGAATCCCTGACTCCCCAGTGTCTGCGCCTCATCAAATGGGGTTCAGAAGCTGGGCTCTGAGACAGGAGAATCGTAGGTTCGCAGCTAGCCTCAGCAACTTAACTGAGACCCTTAGCAGCTTAGCGAGACCCTGTTTCAAAATAAAATAAAAAGGGCTAGCAGTGTAGCTCAGAGGTAGAACACCCCTGGGTACAATCCCCAGTACCACAATCAGTCAATCAATCAATCAATCAATCAATCAATCAATCAGAACTGGGTGTGGTGGTGCAGGCTTGCAATCCTAGTACTTGAGAGGCTGAGACTGGAAGATCACAGGTTCAAGGACAGCCTCAGTAATTTAGTGAGGCTCTCAGCAACCCAGTGAGACTTGTTTCCAAATAAATAAAATCATTCTGGGGGATGTAGCTTGGAGATAGAATGCCTCTGAGTTCAATTCCCAGTACCATAAATAAATAATAAATTAATAAAAAAAAACAACAGGGCCCAGAGGCCTAGCTGCCCATCTGTCCAGAGCTGAGGAACCTGGTGAAGTAAACGTGTGGCAGCACCGGCCTATCAGGTTCTGCAGCTGCACCTGGTAGTAATGAGCCGCCCTGTGGACTCAGCCAAGGAAAGCCCTCTGATCGTGAGTGTGCAGGCTGGGGAGGTAGCTCAGCTGTGCAGTGCTTGCCTAGCACGCACAAGGCTGGGGTACATCCACAGTACACCCCCCACCACACACACACACACACACACACACACACACACACTCACTCACTCACTCAAATTATGAGGGCAAAGTGCGGTTTGCATGCACGAAGGACCTTTTGTAGCATGGTGTTCCAAGGGTCAGCACTAAAGAGCTTGTTGAGGAAACACCCAGGAAAGGTGCGTTGGCCACGTTTTCTAGGTCTTTCCCCTCAGATAAAACGGCTGTCCCTTCTTCCTCTTCATGTACACACATACCTCCTGTGGCTAGTTGGGCTCGGTGTAGCAGCAGGTAGAGGATGTCCCTTGGTTCCCACCGAGTGATCACAGAGAGGCTGTAGTCAAGGGTTGAGATGGCAGAGAAATCATTTCGGGCTGATTGTGGTGGTGCACACCTGTAATCCCAATACTTAGGAGGCTGAGACAGGAGGATTACAAATTCGAAGCCAGCCTCAGCAACTTTGCGACACTCTGTTTCCAAATAAAAAATAAAACAGAGGTGGAATGCCCTTGAGTTCAATCCCCAGCTCCACAAAAAAAAAAAAAAAAAAAAAAAAGGAAAGAAATCATTTCAGAAACCCTGTTAGTGTGCACTCCAGTTTTCAAAGCACACCGTGGTTAGTTATTAGAGAGGGAAGCTGCCGCTGGCTTCAGACCCCAACCCAGGACTATTAGAGTTGCTGCCAGCCCCACGTCCAGCCCTACGCGAAGCTGCAGTAGGAGAACCTGCCGCCAGGGCCTGGCTCTGGCTGAGGGGTTCTGCCTGTCGACCTCTCTGCCAAGACC
>PVLC010046102.1:0-11551 GCA_004027655.1 Graphiurus murinus | reverse complement strand
TTTTTTTTTCTTTTTTAGGGGGTACTAGGGATTGAACCCAGAGCACTCTACCTCTGAGCTACACTCCCAGCCCACTTTTAATTTTTAATTTTGAAATGGCATCTCCCTAGGTTGCTGAGGGCTGAGAGCTGGCCTCAAACCTGCGATCCTCCTGTCTCTGCCTCCCAAGTACTGGGATTACAGGCGGGTGCCACCTCCCCCACAGCACGGCATTGTTTTCTTATTGCAGAGTTTGTCAGGCTTTTTAAAAACCTCCCAGCATGAATTTATCCATCATCAGAAATGCAGTGTGAGAGCTGGGCGTGGTGGCGCACGCTTGTAATCCCAGCATTCGGGAGGCTGAGACCGGAGGATCTGGGTTCGCTGCCAGCCTCAGCTACCTAGTGAGGCCCTGCGGAACTTAGTGAGACTCGGTTTCAAAATAAAGAATAAAAAATAGGGCTGGGGGTATAGCTTGGAGGTAGAATGCCCCTGAGTTCAATCCCCAGTACCGCAAAAAAAAAAAAAAAAGAAATGCAATGTGAGTTGAAAAGGTTATTCTGCTAATTTGGGGGAAGGTAGTCTCAAATAACATATTTGTGTGTCTGTATATGTGTGTGTGTGTGTGTGTGTGTGTATGTGTGTGTATGTGTGTGTGTGTGTGTGTGTGTGTAGGGATTGCACCCAGGGGCATTCTATCTCTGAGCTATCCCTATTTTATTTTGTATTTTTAAACAGTGCCTCATTAAGTTGCTGAGGCTGGCCTCCGATCTGCAGTCCTCCTGTCTCAGCCTCCCAAGGACTGGGATTAATAGGTATGCACAACCACGCCCAGCTTCAGACAACATATTCTTAAATTAATAAGAATATGTTACTTTCTATTCAACCACATTAGAGTCTGAAGGAGTCTGGTATTTTTTTTTTTTTTTTTTTTTGCGGTACTGGGGATTAGACTCAGGGGCATTCTGCCTCTGAGCTATATCCCCAGCCCTATTTTTTATTCTTTATTTTGAAACCAAGTCTCACTAAGTTGCGGAGTGCCTCACTAGGTAGCTGAGGCTGGCCTCGAACCCGGATCCTCCGGTCTCAGCCTCCCGAATGCTGGGAATACAAGCGTGCGCCACCACACCCGGCTAGGAGTCTGGTATTTAATACTTCACTTAGAGTCTGTGTTTAGAACCAGCTGAAAGGTAAGTCAAGGTCATAGGGCAGCTGTCAATCACACCTCAGCTTCACTCTGACCTAGAGGGCAGAATGATGATAGTGGGGTTCCTAATTCTGAACCCCAGTTAGGTAGACTTTTGTGCCACTACAACTTCAGGTCTCTCTTGCTATAAATCTTACACAGTAGAGGGTCAACCAATAGTGTGCTTCCTCAGGTCTCCAGGCGGCAGAATGGCGGAGAGCCAAGAACTCTTCATTGTGTTTTCTCTGGATAGACCCACCGTTGGATAAAGGGGGAGAGGAGGAGGGAGGGGAGGAGGGAGGGGAGGAGGGAGGACAGGAAAGTTGGAAAACATCAGGCCAGGCATGTGCATACACACCTGTAACCCCGGTACTTGGAAGGCTGAGACAGGAGGATCACAGGTTTGAGGCCAGTTTCAAAATAAAAAATAAAAAGGACTGAAAGTGTAGCTCTGAGGTAGAACACCCCTGGTTCAGTCCCCAGTACCAAGACATTGGATGTGTTTATTTATTTGGTACTAGGGATTGAACTCGCAGCCAATCTACCTTTGAGCTACACCAGCAGCCCTTTTTATTTTTTATTTTGAAACATGGTCTCCCTAGGTTGCTGAGGCTAGCCTCGAACCTGTAATCCTCCTGTCTCAACCTCCCAAGTACTGGGATTACAGGCAGGCACCATCATGCCTGGCTTACATCGAGTGTATTTTAATGTCAGCTGTAGACCAGGGATTGCAAACTGGCATCTTTTAGGACTAATTTTATTAAAAGCCACAGACTTATAATATTTGACTGTCAAAGTGTTTACAACTTTTGAATTGGAATGCCCTCAGACAGGGGCCTGTAGTCTCTAAACTGACCCCAGACCCTATTATTTCTTAGTGTTTTATATCTCTAAATAATACATTCAGAGTACTGGCAGGTCTTCTGTGAGCCCTTGAACTGCAGTGCTAAGCTGGATTCCTTTGCTCTGTGCAAAAGGCTGGCCTTTGGTTATTTTCAATTATTATTATTACTATTTTTATTTTTTGATACTGGGGATTGAACCCAGGGACACTCTACCTCTGAGCTACATCCCCAGCTGTATTATCTTTTTCTTTTGAAATAGTATCTTGCTAGGCTGCTGAGGGTCTTGCTGTGTTATTAAGGCTCACCTCAAAACCTGTGATCCTCCTGCCTCAGCCTCCCAGTACTGGGATTACAAGTGTGTGCCACCGCACCTGGCTTATTAAATTATTAAGTAGATGAAAATTGACTATGTAAGAGGTAACTATCAAAAGCTTTCTATTTATCATTCTGTGCATGATTCTATAATGAATCTGCCTATTCACTCCTCTACCCTGACCAAGAGTTTATCAGTGGGGAAGAAACTCGGTTATCTAAATGGACATGGTCTTCCAGCAGCAGCCGGGGTTTAATTGGGACAAGAACCACAAAGTCATTATCTTTGAGAAATCGGAAACAAATTGACGCAGGTTGTCACCTCTCACCAGGAAACAAATTGGTCCTGTCTTCAAAAAGACTCCGCTCCCTCGGTCTGTTGCCTGGGATTCCTGTCGAATACCCAGGAAGCCGCTGTCTTCATTTCAGGAATATTTCTAATTGATTTCACTCGCGTGCTTGAATGACAAAATTTGTGCTAAGCTTCAGCTCCACAAAATCAGGGTGCCTTCTTCCAGCTGAAATCATTAGCATATCAGTCCAGTCTGTTTGGGAAAAGTTCTTGTATAAAGGAAAAAACCTTAAGGAACAGTCAAAATTATTCTTTCTTTTTTTCTCCTTCCTTCTTTCCTTCCTTCCTTCTTTCTTTCTTTTTCTTTTTATTTATTTTTTATTATTTTGTGGTACTGGGGATTGAACCCAGGGACATTCCCCCTCTGGTCTACACCCTTAGGCCGTTTTAATTTTTTTGTTTGGAAACCGTCTCACTAAATTACAGAGGCTGGCCTGGAACCTGAGATCCTCCTATCTCAGCCTCCCAAGTACTGGGATTCCAGGCGAGAGCCACCACGCCCAGCTTAGCTCTTCCTCTTGATTTACTTTCAGAGTCTCCCTGCTGTCTGGAAAAACATATAATTCAGATTTCACACAAAAGAGAGAATGATAATAATAACAACAACAACAACAACAACAATAAAACAGTTAAGAACATGATGGAGTATAAAGGTTATGAGTAGAGTAAAACTTGAGATGATATATGACTAGCTTTTTCAACAGCTGGTGAATATGGGAATAATTACCTGAATTCTGGTCCTGGTTCTATTAACAGCCATTTGTGTGTGGTTGAACATATCATGTCTCCCAGCCTCCTGTTTTCTCACCTATAAAATGAAGAGCCTTTAATATCAAGAAATAAGGCTTCTTCTCGTTTTAAATGTCTATGTTGAAGCCGGGCGTGGTGGCGCACGCTTGTAATCCCAGCATTCGGGAGGCTGAGACCGGAGGATCCGGGTTCGCGGCCAGCCTCAGCTACCTAGTGAGGCCCTCCGCAACTTAGTGAGACTCGGTTTCAAAATAAAGAATAAAAAATAGGGTTGGGGGTGTAGCTCGGAGGTAGAATGCCCCTGAGTTCAACCCCCAGTACCGCAAAAAAATAAAAATAAAAATAAAAATAAATGTCTATGTTGAAAAAGAAGTACTTAGTTGGATCTCTCTTTTTATTTTATTTTATTTTATTTTTTCCACTGAGGTTAAACCCAGGGACACTCTACCTCTGAGCTACACCCCAACTCATTTTAATTTTTGTTTTGAAAGAGAGTCTCTCTAGGTTGCTGAAGCTGGCCCCGAACCTGCGATGCTGCTGTCTCAGCCTCCCAGGGTATGCACCCCCACACCAGGTCTACCTCCAAGCTACACCCCCAGCCCTATTTTTTTATTCTTTATTTTGAAACCAAGTCTCACTAAGTTGCGGAGTGCCTCACTAGGTAGCTGAGGCTGGCCGCGAACCCGGATCCTCCAGTCTCAGCCTCCCGAATGCTGGGATTACAAGCGTGCGCCACCACGCCCGGCTCTCTGGCTTCTTCTTATAAGGGCACTAATTCCATTCATGAAGACTCTACTCTCATGACCTAATTTCTCTTCCAAAGCCCCATCTCCAAATTCCATCACAAGGGAATTAAAGTTTCAGCATTTGGATTTGCGGGTGAGACCCCAAAATTCAGTCTATTGAGCTCTGTGGCCGTACTCTATTTCTTCTATAGCACTTTGATAAGCTAAATTTGTTTTTGTTTCTAGTCACCTTAACTAGAATGAAAACTTAAGGAAGATCAGAACTATTGAACTGTATTTATAGACTCTAGTATATTGCCTGCACATACTGGGTGCTTTGCAATTATTTCTTGAAAGATGATAGAAAAAATGGAAAGAAAGAAAGAGAGAGAAAGGGGAAGAAGTGGGAGGAAGGAAGGAAGGAAGGAAGGAAGGAAGGAAGGAAGGAAGGAAGGAAGGAAGGGCTGCGATGATGCAAGCTTGTAATCTCAGTACTTGGGAGGCTGAAACAGGAGGATTGCAGGTTTGAGGCCAGCCTCAGCAACTTAGACCCTGTTTCAAAACAAAAAATAAAAATAGGGCTGGGGTGTAGCTCAGAGGTAGAGTGCCATTTAACCATTAGTGCCATCCAGAACCATTTAAAAGATAATAAAATAAAAATTTTAAAAAAAAGAAAGAAAGACCATATAACCAAGTCTCCTTGTCTCCTTTTTCGTGAATCATCTTATTCTCATGGTCAGTTCACAACTGGTTCAAATAAAAGATTCCCTTTGAGGTTTTTTTGTTGTTGTTGTTATTGTTTAAAGATTTAGGCCAGGCATGGTGGGCACACATTTGTAATCCCAGTACTTGGGAGGCTGAAACAGGAGAATCATAGGTTCCCAGCCAGCCTCAGCTACTTAGTGAGGGTCTCCACAACTTAGTGAGACCTTGTTTCAAAATAAAGAATAAAAAATGGAGCTGGAGATGTCGCTCAGAGGTAGAAAGCCCTTGGGTTCAATCCCCAGTACCACACACAAAAAAATTAGGAATATGAAAATGTATTTTTAAGTCAAAGAAAGAAGACAAAAAGAGCTTCCCCCACACAGGAAGGAAGGGGCCCCTGAAAGAGAGTAACCCCTCTTTGAGACATTTTTAAGAGACACAATTATTTTTTCCAGCCCCTTCTTTTTGCAGATGAAATTAGAAATGTGAAAATTAATATCGAGGCAAAGGTCCCATAAGTATTCCCCTTCTACTTTACCACACTGTCTCCCAGAGGAGATCAGCAAATTTGTACTATTAAGTTAGTGCTAGTCAGGCATGGTGGCGCACACCTGTAATCCTAGGACTTGGGAAGCTGAGACAGGAGGATCGCAGGTTCAAGGCCAGCCTCAGCAACTTAGCAAGACCTTCAGCAACTTACTGGGACTCTCTTTCAAAATAAATAATTAAAAAAGAGGGCTGGGAGTATAGCTCAGAGGTAGAATGCCCCTAGGTCTAATCCCCAGTACAAAAAAAAAAAAGGAAGGGAGGGGGGAGGGAGGGAGAGAGAGAAGAGACAGGAGAAAGAGAAAGAAAATTAGGGCTGATGTATAGCTCAAAGGTAGAACCCTCATGGGTTCAATTCCCCAGTGCCACATGAATGAATGAATGAATGAATGAATGAATGATAGATAAAGATAAGTTAACAAGGAAGTAGCAGGCCAGGGAACAACAGAGGTCGGCAATGGTGCATGGTTAAAGGGATGTGTACTTCGGCAGTGTGGCTTTATATACCGACTCCGACACTCCTTAGTAGTTCTGTTACCTGGGAAAATGAATCCGTAGAAGCTTTTCAGTTCCCTCTGCTATGAAATGTGACGTTTTGCCTGTTATAAGAATTAGACCTGGCATACACCTGTAATCCCAGTACTTGGGAGGCTGAGACTGGAGGATCGCAGGATCAAGGATTGCCTTGGGAACTTAGCGAGACCTTGTTTCAAAATAAACCATAAAAATTGGACTGATGTGTAGCTAAGAGGTAGAATGCCCCTGGGTTTCACTTCCAGTACCAAAGGAAAGAGAAAAAGCATTAGACGTCTCTGTGTTTAGCACTTAGCCCCGGTGTTTGACCACTAGTCACTATCATTAAGTTTATATCTCTTTTACTACCAGCCCTAATATCCTCCAGGACCATTTACCCAGGAGCAGTATCTCAAAGTACTTAACTTTTTTCCCTAAAAATGCATCAAAATCCAGCAGAGTTTTTGCAGTAGCACAGAAACCCGAGGAATTAGTCACTCTCTACTCAGAAAAAAGTAAATCATTACTTTGCATCTCCGTCTTATATTTATGTTGTTTACGATGGTGCATGGATTATGAAACCCACAAATCAATGCTCTCGGCTTTGCGACCTGCAGTGTGCCGTGTTGTGTATCAGGGATTTGACAAGCCCGCATCCACCTGCCTGAACTCTGTCTACTGGGACTGAGGTGTGGGCGGCTGCAGCCTGGGATTGATCTTAGAGGGACTTTTATTTCATCAGAGAGCTGATACGATTTCTCACATGTCTGATTAACCTTCTCTGTAAGATCGCCATCATTTCTGTAATGCCAGCAGATTATTCTGGGCCCGGAAAGATGGATATCAGCTCATTTTCATCAACAGGCTACAAAAGGTGTCACCTGGCTCTGCCTGCGGTTATCTATGATGTCTGACCCAAAGGGTACCGTCGTTTGTCAAATACCCTGGTTTCATTTAAAGGACCGAGGAAATGAAGCTGCTTTGATTTTGAAGCAGTGTGCAGAACACTTCAGTAAGTTTATAAAATTGCATGCTTGTACTGGGCGCGCACCTGTAATCACAGTATCTGGGAGGCTGAGACAGGAGGATCGCAGGTTCGAGGCCAGCTTCAGCAACTTGGCAAGACTGTCAGCAACCAAGTGAGACCTTGCTTCAAAACAAAAAATTGAAAGAGCTGGGGGTTTAGCTTGGAGGTAGAATGCCTCTGAATTCAATCTCTAGCCAATAATCATAATCATAATAATATAATAGGATAATAATATAATAAAAATACATGCTTGTTTTCTAAACAATTGCTATTAAAGAGAGACTACCAAAGGGGTAAATTACCCCTTATCCTTTTTCATTACACACTCCCGGCCTGGTAGCCCACGTGCAAGAGAGTAGTAGGGTGTGTAACATTCTGTGACAGCCTAGCCGTACGGAGCCACCATGAGATATAGCTAGCCTACTCGATCATTTGCTATTAAACCTGACACACAGAGGCTTGACAGCTCAGACAGCAGACATCCCGAGGGCTGTTCTAAGCATGAGAGGACATATGCCACACCAAGCTGTGCCTTACTGGGGGTGGAACCCAGAGGCATCCTACCTCCCAACTACACCCTAAGCCCTATTTCATTTTGTTTTTTTAATTTAGAAACACCATCTCGCTAAGTTGCCGAGGGCCTTGCTAAACTGCTGAGGCTGGCCTCAATCCTGCAATCCTCCTGTCTCAGCCTCCTGAGTACTGGGATTATAAGCATGCACCATCATGCCTACCGCCCTCTCTTTGGAAATTTAAACACCTTCCCCATCATGGTGTGGGACGTTTGGAGTTGCTGTCTCCATCATTTCCTCCTCTTACAGAGTGTCCCAGAGGGTTCCTTTGAGATATAAATTAGTCATTGCATATTTTCCAGTCATGTAGCAAATGCACGTCTCCATATTTGAGATAATGCCTCCTTTTTTAAAATTTGTATTATTTATTTATTTTTGGTGCTGGGAATTGAACCAGGAGCATTCTACTCCCCAACCCTTTTGATTTTTTATTTTGAAGCAGGACCTCACAAAATTGCTGAGGGTCTTGCTAAGTTGCTGAGGCTGACCTCCACACCTGCGATCCTCCTGCCTCAGCCTCCCAAGTCCTGGGATTGCAGGCAGGCACTACTGTGCCAGTTTGTGCCTTATTTTAGAGGAGAGGTGCTAGTTGTTGGAAAGGAAAATCTTACATGAATTTGGATGATTTTCAGGGTGCTCTAAGCTCCCTCATCGTTGTCAGCTTGGACAGAATGCTAATGGCGCCCACCGGAAGCCCTGTGTGTAGCGACACAGTGTGCCCAGCAGAACATTGCCATTCTCCTGAGGGACTGTAGGCGACAGAACAAGAAACAAACATGTCAGAGGGTGTTTTACCTGGCATGGATCCTCCAAGGAAAAATACATAAATCAGGGCGAATTTTGTGAGACTAAATCATAAGCCAAAGAAACAAAGTCTTTGTTGAGCAAACTTATAGCAATCTCATATGAAGGTTACTCATTTCCGAGTGCACACATGTAATCCCAGTACTTGGGAGGCTGAGACAGGAGGACCGCAGGTTGGAGGCCAGCCTCAGCAACTTAGTGAGGCCCTCTGCAACTCAGTGAGACCCTGTTTCCAAATTTAAAAAATAAAGTAGGGCTTGGAGTGTATCTCAGAGATAGAACACCGCTGGGTTCAATCCCCAATACCAATAAATGAATTTAATTAAAAAGGTTGTTCATTAAACAGGATGAAAATTTCAATATGTAGTGCTTTCGGGCTCCTCAGGATGGACTTTGAAACGCCAAGCTTCCTTTCACCCTGCCTCTGAGCTCCAGATTCTGCCCTATAAAGTCGCAAAATGAGAGTACCCACCTTCCCGGGTGGTAGTTTATCTTACCAGGGTGACATTATGCAGAGCTTGTAGTATATTTCCTGACAGAGAGACAGGGCTTTGCAGTTATCCATAAAATATATAATAGGAACGCTCCGATAAGCAGACAGAGACATTAATTACTCTGATTTGATCATTACACACTATATACATGGATACTTTTACCACAGTGTACCATGTGTATGGAGATAAACGGGTGTGTGCGTGTGTGCGTGTGTGTGTGTGCGTGTGTGTGTGTGTTGTTAGTTACTGGAGATGGAACCACCCAGGGGCATTCTATCTCTGAGCTACACCCCCAGCCCTGTTTTATTTTTTTATTTTGAAACAAAGCTTCACTAAGTTGTGGCATCCCTCGCTAAGTTGCTGAAGCTGGCCTCCAACCTGCGATCCTCCGGTCTCAGCCTCCCGAGTACTGGGATTATAGGCATGCACCACTATGCCCAGCTTTCACATACCCTCCTGATATAAATAAATCATAATTCTGGTTAGATCAGTAACCTGTGATTTTATAACTATGATTACATAGTTAAGTAACTACGATTGCATAGCTGTTCCCAAGGAAGCAATGTACCAGACCAAAATCCATCTATCCATCCATCCATCCATCCATCCATCCATCCATCCATCCTTCCTTCCTTCTTCTCTCCATCCTCCTTCCTTTCTTTTATCCTTGTGCTTATCCTAATAATCTTTCTCTTTGTTTCCTAGTTTTCCATAGTATTAATATCACTAAATTAAACTCTAATATTTTGGCCAGTTTTCAAAGATTTCTCTCTATATATAAAGAGACACATAATAATGTTTTTCCGAGATGGCCCTCCGCCATCCTCCTGGGAATTCCCATCAGCTCTCTCCTAGTTTGGCTTCCTCGTTTTCTGGATCTGTGTCTTCCTTTTTTCTGATTTCTGTCTTCATTTATTAAAATGTGTCCTACAGCCTGGTGCGGTGGTACACACCTGTCATCCCAGTACTCAGGAAGCTGAGATAGGAGGATCACAGGTTTGAGGCCAGATTCAACAATTCGGACCCTGTTTCAAAATAAAAACTAAAACTGACTGGGAGCCTAGCTCAGAAGTACAATGTCCCTGGGTTCAATCCCCAGTACCACCCAAAAAAATATATATATAATTAGATATAAAATATTATATATAATATTAATATATCTATATAAATGTTTATATTGAATATATTTATATAAAATACATTTGTATAGTTATAAAATACTGATGTATTAAAATATTAATATTAAATTATATGCTTATATTAAATATATTTGTATGTTAATATATTTATATTGAATGATATGCCTATATTAAATACGTATATACATATTTTTCATCCTACAATGGTTCCTTGAAAAAAACAATTTGCTTCTAAGCCTCTTTCCTTAGCCATCTCCCTGGGGAACCCGCCTCCCCTCATCCACGTTAGGATTTCCCTGGGGGCTGATCGGTACCTGCAGAAAGAGTATCCAGCCTCCTTCTTGGAGGACGTCGGTCTTACTTCAGCTGTCGTAAGAGTAATGCCTGTCAGCCTTATTCTCTCTGTCCTTAAAGGCTTAAGCAAAAAAAAAAAAAAAAATCCCTGTAACAGTTTAAAGTTTTAGAAGGTTCCCGAATCCTAATAGAGTTATTATTAAGAAGAAATAAGATTACATGGAAAGCAGCGAGCACATTTTCACCCTGATTATTTCTGTTACTTTATTATTACCATATCCTTGTAAAATCATCCAAGTACATTGTGTGTGTGTGTGTGTGTGTGTGTGTGTGTGTGTGTGTGTGTTTCTGGGGATTGAACGCCTGGGCTTTCTACCTCTGGACTACACTCTCAGCTCTTTTTAATTGTTTTGTTTTGAAATAGGCTCTCATTAAGTTGTGGAGGGTCCTGCTAAATTGAGGAGGCTGGCCTCTAACCTGCAATCCTCCTGTCTCAGCCTCCTGAGGATTGGGATTACAGGTGTGCACCACCATGCCTAGCTCCTATTATGGTTATTAAGACTAAATAAGATGGCACGGAAAGAAACCAGGGTATTAACCCCCTGATTATCTTTATTGCTTATCATTAGTATATCCTTGTAAAATCATCCAAGCACAATTTTTTTTTTTTTTTTTTTTTTTGCGGTACTGGGGATTGAACTCAGGGGCATTCTACCTCCGAGCTATACCCCCAGCCCTATTTTTTTATTCTTTATTTTGAAACAGGGTCTCACTAAGTTGCGGAGTGCCTCACTAGGTAGCTGAGGCTGGCCTCGAACCTGGATCCTCCGGTCTCAGACTCCCAAATGCTGGGGTTACAAGCGTGCACCACCACACCCGGCACAAAACTTATTTTTGAACAGCTTTCTAGAGCCAGATAGCACAGCCAGGAAGGGTCCTATTAAATGAAGCCCACCACAGTCTATCTGTTTATTCATAACTCCCTAATCTTAGGTTATCTTCATAAGCATGATTGTTTGAACTGAGATTGTAAAAGAAATAAAGATTCCATCTGACTACCAGCCAGCAACTAACATGATGAGGATTCTAAGTGTACCCTTAGTATCACATAAGTCAGCATTACGCAAGAGCCCTGGACTGGAACGCAGGTCCCAGTTACTGGTAAATTTCTGGTCATTTCTCCCGACTCCTATTGAAGAACGAATTCCTCATCTGAAGGTCGCCCCCCACCTCCCCAGGTGCACAAAGTCCTACAGCACACCTCAGCAGACCCCGAGAGCTGGGCCATCTTACAGAACACCAGCGAGT
>PVLC010046101.1:0-11551 GCA_004027655.1 Graphiurus murinus | reverse complement strand
ATTTCTGACCCTTTTCGAGATGGCCAGTCATGACTGCAGATGACAGGTAACTAATCTCTGGTCCCGTAGGGTTGTCAAGAAGTTACTTTCAAGGGATTGGGGAGGGCGGGGTGGGTGGGGTTTTGACATTTCTTGTATCTTCATGGCCAGTTGGTTTTGAAACCAGAGACTTAGAAAACTTATGCCCTGCAGGAAGACCCCAGGAATATGGAGAGAATTAGAGATGAAGGACCAGAGAAAGCCCATTTTGACTTTCCTGGGAAATTTAGTAGGGGATAGAAGGAGGGAAAAACGCAGTTTTTACATGAGGGACATTACCCTGGAGAGAATACCATAGGGAATCAGCCCTTGAGGATATACATAGACGGTAGCTAGGAACCCAAAAAGAAGAGAAAGGCCAGCTGGGCATGGTGTCACATGCCTTGCCATCCCAGCACTTGGAAGGATGAGACAGGAGGATTGCAGGTAGGAGGCCAGGCTCAGCAATGTGGTGATACACTCCACAACTTAGTGAGAACCTGTTTCAAAAATAAAATAGGGTTGGGAGTGTAGCTCAGAGGGGGAATGTCCCTGGGTTCCAGCCCTAGTACCAAAAAATAAAAATAGAGGAGAGGAGAGAGGAGAGAGGAGAGAGGAGAGAGGAGAGGAGAGGAGAGGAGAGGAGAGGAGAGGAGAGAGAGAGACAGCCCAAGGATAACAGGGGAATGAAATCCATGATGTCACAGATGACCCAGCACTATTCAACAGGTGTATAGCCACTCTAAAAGGCTGCCAGGAGCTAGCATTTCCTTCAATGGATTTGTAGCAACATGTCTTTTTCTCCAATTAAGCTCAGTTAAAAAGTGTTAAACCAATACTGAAATACATCATTGAGCTGAGAATGAGCTCTTCTCGGTATCAGAGCTAGGGAAAGAAGAAAGAAAGAAAGAAAGAAAGAAAGAAAGAAAGAAAGAAAGAAAGAAAGAAAGAAAGAAAGAAAGAAAGAAAGAGAGGAAGGAAGGAAGGAAGGAGAGAAAGGAGGGAAGAAGGAAGGAGAGAAAAAGAAAGAAAGAAAGGGAGGGAGGGAGACAAAGCTTCTTTATTTCTTTGCTAATGTCAAATTGGAATGATTCTGTTGGTCAGCTTGTATCACCATGACCAAAATACCCAGCAAGAGCAATGTAGAGAAGGAAAGGTTTGTTGAGCTCATAGTTTCAGTGGGTCAGACTGCTGACTGCAAGGCACTAGCAACTTGGTGGCAGAAAATGGTAGCGGGGAAGCTGAGAGAAAGAGGAA
The DNA here is from genome assembly GCA_004027655.1 of Graphiurus murinus. Taxonomy (NCBI): domain Eukaryota; kingdom Metazoa; phylum Chordata; class Mammalia; order Rodentia; family Gliridae; genus Graphiurus; species Graphiurus murinus. The sequence continues at coordinate 10,276 of PVLC010046101.1, read as the reverse complement.
GGGACCAGAGATAGGTATGGCCCCAGGCACAGCTCCATGCCTCCCAGTGCCCCACCTTCCCCCAGCCCTGCCCCACCTTTGAACCTTACTCCACCTGGAAACAGGCTTTCGACATCTGAACTCTCAGATGACATTTCTCACCAAATCTTAATAGTGACTTCTGTCCACAGAAGCAATTTTACTGCACAGTAAACTTTGCACCTTCTTCCATGTATCACATGACCCCGAATGTGTTCAAGTAGATTGGTTGAAGTAAGACAACCCTGTTATATAATATTAATAGGTGACAAAATGGCATCAAAGCTTAGGTTCCCAGTTACTTTTCCACGAATGTATGAACCCTCCTGTACTTTGTGTAATGATACCATTTTTCGAAACAATGCTATTCAGGAATGATTAACTCCTGAACACACAAATTGCAAAGTGTTGGGTCCTCAAGAAGAATTTGAGAAAAGTTCAGGTTTGTAAAATCTATGTCCAAGGAAGCCAGGCATGTTACAAGGAACAATGGTTCCCCATGATGTCCACACCCAAATACCACGATCATGAGAACATGTTTTCTTCTATGTAAAAAGGGACACTGCCATCATGATTAAATTAATGATTTAGAGAATGCCATGGTTCCATAAAGCATGTCCCCCAAAGAGCTCATGGATTGAGGGTCAGAGTTGATGGAATCAATTCATGAGGGTTGCAAGTCAATCTCCCTTCCTCTAAGTTGTATGGTCAGTCGTTTTTTATTATATCAGTGAGAATATGGACTGAGACAGAGTGGGATTATCCTGGAATACCCCAGGGTGGCAAGACCAAGAGTTTGCACGGTAAGACAAAGTTGATTTTTTAAAAATATATGACACATATTCTGGGAAAATTATCCTCGCAGATGGGGAAATTGGCAAGTTGTAGACTGAACAGAGGTCTGCAGGAAATAAAAGCAAAGAGAAGCCAATTCCAGCAATGTAAGCCAGTAGTCTCCAAATCGGGGTCCGTCTAATCTTAGAAATACTCAGAGATTTGCTGATGGAGAGTAAGGCTCCAAGGGAATAGATTTCGAGGTCCTCCATATCCATTTGTTCTCTGATCTAAGACTGAGCTGGCTGAAGGTGTCTGATTTCCCAGCATCGAATTGTTTCTCAAATCCACTTATTGTATAGCCAGAAAACATTTCTGTCATGCTGACTCTGACTGCACCTGGGGCTGGGCCACCCTTGGGAATGTCTCAGGGACCATTTGAAATGTTGGTGCAGATGGGATACTGGCCAAGCCAAGCAAAGGTGACTTTGTTAGGAACACAGAAAGCAAGTCCCGATCTTGTCACCACAAAAGGGGCTATGGTGGCCAAAGGTGCTTTGTGTCGGAGGAGTCCAAAGAGTTCATTGTTATCAAATCAGGGTAGACGGGGGGATAGCCTTGGAGATAGAGAGGAGAAAAACTCAAGGCCTATTTCAGAAACAAAGCCGATTAGATCCAGGTCAGGCAGGATAAAGACATGGGAGACAGACACACTTGCAAGATGTGAACTCCATTAATGGAGCAATCTGTTTGAGCATCGAACCTGAGGTCTCGAGTGAAAAATTCCACACCATGAAATTTGTTTCCCGTACAGAATTATTAGAAAATTCCTTATAAAATTGTCTTCAGGCTATGTGTATAAATAAGACACATAGGGAATGTAAATACATTTTATGTTTAGAATTGGGTCTCATGCCCCAAGAGATATATTGTATATGGACGTGTAAGGGTTTGCATTTAGGATGTCCTCAGCTCTCATGGAAACCAGGCAGCCATTATGGAGGTGGCATTTGGTTGCTAAGGAGCGGTCACTGGGGAGATGTGGCAGCCATGTTAGAGGTGGGGCTTGGTTGCTAAGGAGTGGTAGCTGGGGGTGTGGTAGCCATATTGGAGGCGGGGCTTGTTGCTAAGGAACAGTTGCTGGAGGTGTGGCCTTGGAGATTATATAAGATCTCGCCTCCCCCTGCTCTCTCTCTCTCTCTCTCTCTCTCTCTCTCTCTCTATCTATCTATCTCTTGAATCTGGTCTCCCTGATATGACAGCATAGTCCTCGTTCTCGCTCTCCCCCTGTCTCTGCTTCCCTTTACCATGCCCTGAGCTGTACAGACACAGCCTCACATGGGCTAAACCCCTGAAATCTCCCAAAATGTGAGCAAATAAAACCTTCTTTCTTCCACGTTGTGTGGTCAGTTGTTTGGATGGCCTCAATGAGAATGTTGGCCAATACAATACTCCAGTATGACAAAATTTAAAGAAAAAAAAAATCTCAAATCTAAAATGCCTCTGGTTGTAAGCATTTTGAACAAGGGGTCCTCCAACTTGTATGATGTGATTATCTCTAATCACATCATTTATTCCTTTCCACTTTGCTGTGTGCGTGTGTGTGTGTGTGTCCGTGTGTGTGTGTGTGTGTGTGTGTGTGTGTGTATTACCAAAGATTGAATTCAGGGGGTACTCTATCACTATGCTACAACCCCAGCCTTAGGAAGATAGCAAGTTCGAGGCCATCCTCAGCAACTTAGCAGGGCCCTCCATAACTTAGTGAGGCCCTGTTTTCAAATAAAATAAGAGATAATATTTCTATTCACATCTGAGCAACTTGCAAATCTATTTTCCCAAACCCCAAGACATGCACTGAAAGAGGCTGGTCATTAACTATTACAGATTTAGAAACTGTAGGACCACTACCTCCTGGCTTCCATCAACTCGTATTTTACAAAACAATTTATCCTTGTTCATCTCTTGTCTGTTTCAGACCTATTCCCCCTGCAGGATGAAGTTTTTGGAATGAAAAGAGTTTATCAGTTATTAAGCTTTTAGCTGGGTGAGATTTCCAGCAGATGCCTCATGGCTGAGGTTTATATCTTCCATAGATCAGACCTCCATGCCAAGTTTGTTACCTGTAGGTCGGACCTCATTATTCACTGTCTGGCCCAGGCCTGGGGGTTCTATGTTATGGTCCCAAATCAAATTGCTTTGGGTTTTCTCTGTCTTAAAAAAAAAATCCTTACCAAATAATAACACAACATGTGCTTTCATAGCTATATTTATGAGTTTTTATCATGAAGTTATAATTTGCAAATATCTGGTACATTTCCCTTAAATTTGTCTTTTTTTTTTTCTAGTACTGGAGATTGAACCTAGGGGCATTCTAACTCCAAAGTATACCCGCAGTGCTATTTCATTTTTATTTTTATTTTTTATTTGTTTGTTTACAGTTTATTTATTTATTTATTTATTTATTTATTTATTTATTATTTCATGGTACTGGGGATTGAGTCCAGGGGTACTCTACCTCCGAGCTACCCTCACAGTCCTTTTTACTTTCTGTTTTGAAATAGGGTCTTGCTAGGTTGACGAGAGTCTTGCAACTTGCTGAGGCTATCCTCAAACCTGCGATTCCTTCCGTCTCAGCCTCCCGGGGACTGGGATTACAGGTGTGCACCACCACACCTGGCTTCACCCGTTATTTTTGAAATAGGGTCTCACGAAGTTACCACAGGCAGGCTGGCCTCAAACCTGTGATCTTCCTGTCTCGGTTGCCCAAGTAAAGGGATTCTAGTTGTGCACCACCACACCTGCCTTCAACTGTGTCCCATTGTAGTGGATGTACTGGGTGGTGACCTAAGTAGGTGGGGTGGGTCCCTGGGGCTGTGGCTATAGGGACTGTACTTGTGTCTCTGAATCCCCTTGCTTGCTGGCTGCCTCTCTCTGCTCCTCGCCTCCAGTATGTGAGAGCAGAGCGCTTGCTCTCTCCCTCTCTCTGTTTCTTGCCATCATCATTCCCCAAACTTCAGTCTTGGCCTCATATGGATTGAACTCAGAATCTCTCTCTAAAAAAAAAAAAGCTGTGTGTGACTAAAGCATCCTTCCTGTAAATCATGTGGTCGGGTTAATTATAGCTGAATAAGACCCTGGTCATTTTAATTCAGCCTGTCAGAGTGATATAATTCTGGGTCCTTCAAAAACGTTGATTATAAGGTTGAAGAGTACAGTGATGTAATTTGATGATGATCAATACCCCAAATGGGGGGAAAAAAAACCCAATATGCACATGCTCTGGAGCCAAGGAAATGTGATGAGACCTAGAATAAAATTTGACTCTCAAAATACGTCCAAGCAGGAGCCAGGGATAGAGATTCTCAGCAGTCGGCAGGAAGGGTCTCATTGGGGTAATGCAAATGTTGTAAAACTGATATTCAGTGATGACCCTGCAACTTAGTAATTTAGTAACAGCCTCTGAATTGTACAACTGGGTAAATTTAAAGTGAAAACGAGACCTTAAAAAAGTTGCAAACAATCAATATTATTGATAGAAAAATGATGAAATAGAGGCCTAGATACAGATTTTGTTTTGTTTTGTTTTGTTTTGTTGTTTGTTTTTGTTTTTGTGGTACTGGAGATTGAGTCCAGGGGCCTTCTACCTCTGAGATGGATACCCAGCCCTATTTTATTTTTTACTTTGAAACAGGATCTTGCTCACGGGTCGAGGGTATTGGTAAGTTACTGAGACTTACCTTGAACCTGCAATCCTCCTGTCTCAGCTTGCCAAGTACTGGGATTACAAGCAATGCACCACCATGCCTGGCTCCTTTTCTATTTGGGGGAGGGGGTATTTATTTTTTAATAGTGTAAGATTGTAAACCTAGCAAGAAGGTACTTTGATTTTTCTCCCTCTCCTTTTTTCCTTCTTTCTGTTCAATGTGCAATTGTAGCGGTGACTGAATTTCCTCCTGATGGCCACCGAGGTCGATAGTCGTTAACCTTGCACTGATTTAAGAGAAATTTTATTAAAGTACAGAGTTAGTAAATATGACTGCAGCGCCTAGTGACCAGGGTCACCTGCCTTTCACCATGGAAACCTCTAGACGCAGTGAATTGTTTGGTCTTTAAGGCAGACACAACACGAGGAGGTGGTAAGGCTCATCCGGGTACATGTCCAAGGTGGGTGAGGGTATTTCTAAGCTCTGGGGCTTAAAATATGACTTTAACTCTCCCACCCCTTTCCACAGAAAAGCTGGCCATAAAGAAATTCTCTAGACTTATAGGATGGTGGGTCATAAGACCTCCGCTCATTCCAGAAATGTTTCTAATTTATACCTAAGAGGAAGAAATGCCACACCGAAAACCCAAGGAGAACTTGAAGAGATTTGCCTTTCTTGTTAGTCCATCTCTCTGTTACCATTGGCACACATCCTTTTATTATTAAGGAGTGGATGAATGCATGAATTTATTTATTTATTATTTATTGTGGTACTGGGAATTGAACTCAGGGGCATTCTACCTCCGAGCTATACCCCCAGCCCTATTTTTTATTCTTTATTTTGAAACAGGGTCTCACTAAGCTGCAGAGTGCCTCACTAGGTAGCTGAGGCTGGCCACAAAATGCTGAGATTACAAGCGTGAGCCACCACGCCCGGCTTGAATTTATCTATGTGTATGGTGTTCGGGATTGAACCCAGGGGCATTCTACCTCCAAGCTACACCCCATGACTATTCTATCTTTATTTAGAAACAGGGTCTTGCTAAGTTGCTGAGGGTCTCTTTGCTAAGTGGCCGAGGCTGGTCTTGACCCTGCAATCCTCCTGTCTCAGCCTCGCAGGTACTGGGATGACAAGCATGCTCCACCATGCCCAGATAAGTCACATCCTTATTGTCCGGTCATACTTCTACACTGCTGTCCACACTTTATAAGACCTAAGCATTAAAATGAATGATTCATCTGGATCTTGGATCTTGGGGATTGAAAAACTCCCAGGTCAAGTCAAACTATGATCAAATAAATGTCATGCCTTTGTTTTGTTAGCCTGTCTTTTGATAGAAGGGTGGCAACCATGACATTTTATCATAGGCAAGGGAAGGAATAAAAATATCCCCCCTCCTTGCCATTGACATGAAGGATATCTCACTGCAGTGCTGACTTTGCCCTTAGAAGGTCAACAAAATCAAAGCATGGAGTTCGAAGGGTTGTACCCAACATACTCTTGGGAACTAAAGTCAGATTGCTGTAGGCAAACATGGACACACATCCATGCTTAGAGTGACACAGTTCGTGAGAGCCAAACTGCAGAACCAGACTAAGTGTCCGTTCACAGACGAACAGATGACAAAATGATGGTATATGCACACCATGGAATATTACGTAGCCATATAAAAGAGCACAATCACAGTGTTCACAGGAGCACACCATGGGATATTGCTCAGTCATTTAAAACACCACAATCGTGTGGCATTTGCAGGAAAAAGGATGGAGCTAGGGGATAGTATGCTCAATGGATCAGCCAGTCGCAGAAAAAGAAAGGTCACACGTTTTCAGTAGCGTGAGGAAGCTTGGGAGAAAGAAGGAGACAAAAGAATCCCAGGTACATCAGGGGAGACACGAGGGGAACGGGGCAAAGGGGCTCGGAGGAGCGGGTGAGGAGGACTCCAACGGCGGAGACTTTTCAAGTCGTCCTTGGTCCACACGTGAGGTCATCCAGAACAATGTAAAGATCTTCTGTAGGAAGGCGGGAGGGAGCATGGGAAGGGACCCAGGCTATGTGTATGATGTCCCCGTCCGTTACCCTGCACCTCTCGATGGCGTAGAATTACCATGCCCCAATTGAAAAGCGTCCCTGAAGCCGCACACTCATTCAGAACGGAGAACCCACCCTACTGGATACAAGCAAAAACGTCTCCACACAAATGTCTCGGGGAGAAAAGAGGTGTGGTCAGAGAAATGCAAACAGCCCATCGTGATGGCGCACACTTGTCATCCCAGGGCTTGGGAGGCTGAGAAAGGAGGACCGCAGGCTCGAGGCCAACCTCAGCAACTTAGCCAGACCCTCAGCAACCTAGCGAGACCCTGTTTCAAAGGAAAGAATAAAAATAGGGCTGGAGGTGTAGCTCGGAGGTGGAATACTCCTGGGTTCAATCCCCAGGTTGAACAAACAACGGTGCTAAGTGCCAGATATTTTACTCCATGCTGGAGGTGAAAAGGCAGTGGATGCAAGAGCCCGAATGGTGTCTTGTAGATCCAAGGGACAGAATGTGATTTTTATCACCTCCCCCATGTTACATGTAAGCACCTGATATATTGTTTTTTGTTTGTTTGTTTTGTTTTTTTTCCCATAAGGACAATTGAACCCAGGGGCATTCTACCTCCGAGCTACACCCCCAGCCTTATTTTTTATTCTTTATTTTGAAACAGGGTCTCACTAAGTTGCGGAGGGCCTCACTAGGTAGCTGAGGCTGGCCTCGAACCCGGATCCTCCGGTCTCAGCCTCCCGAATGCTGGGATTACAAGCGTGTGCCACCACGCCTGGCTGCACCTGATATACTGAAAGATTCGACAGACTGCCCGTAGACCTTGTCATGATTTGGGGTAGATGACAATGACATTGCAATACCCTCCAAGTTGTTTCCATTATAATACCGTCTCCTCTTTTTTTTTTTTTTTTTTCTAATTTCTTCCTTCCCTTTCTTTTCTTTCTTTCCTTTATCTACCCCTTCTCCTTCCGCCCCTCTTCCTCCATCCTGCGATATACTTAGGAAAGGGAAATGTAGAAACTCCACTTCAATCCTAGGGTACTAACAATCCGCAAAGGAACGTAGGGAAATGGAGAGACCTCGCTGAATTTGAATTTCCTCTTGGAGAGAGAGCGTGCTGACATAGCTCTGGTAAACTTTCCAAGTTAAGAAAATAAACACGACCGTTTGATTGAAGTGCGTTGAGTGTCATCAGACAGATCCGTGGGTGCATTGCACATAGAGCTCTCAGCGCAAGGGAATAAAATAACACCTTTCTAAATCCGAAAGTGGCCCGAGGAGCAAAGCAATGCATCAGGACCTAAACTTGATGAATGGTCATTGAAGGGTGGGGATTTTTTTAATCAAAACATATTTTTATTGCTGAAGGGCTGCTAGGAGTGGGGTGCAAATTATTTCCAACAAAACCTACTGAAATTCAGTTACGAGTCTAGAAAGTAGTCTGAGAGCCCTATTTCTACATATGCTTTTAGGAACGGAAGGATTATGTAACAGCGGTGGCCTGCAACTGCGTTGCGGGACATCTGATTGGAACTGAGAGACATTATATTGGAAAGTGCTTCTTCTTGTGATAGTCCCAAAAGAAGTGGCAGTCTGTATTTTAACAACAAATGTAGAAATGCAGCCTGCTGCAGGAAGGCCATGCCTGCAATCCTACTTTTGGGGAGGTTGACAAAGGGGGATCGTAGATTGCTGCGGAGCCTCAGCAACTTAGCGAGACTCTGTTTCAAAATAAAAATAAATAAAAAGAGCTGAGGGTGTTGCTTGGAGGTAGAATGCTCATGGTTCAGTACCAGACACACACACACACACACACACACACACACACACACACACACACACAAAATGAAAAATTTTCTTGCAGGAAATTACAACAAAAATTACAACATAATTCAGTAATTATGTCATATGCAAAATTTTTCTGGGATGGCATTAGTGCATTAAGAGCCCATAGGTTGGGTTAAAAAAAAAAGCAATTCTGAATGTCTTAAAAAAAATAATAAAAAAGATAAGCTCTATGAACTGTGTAGCAGTCGGCAGCATTCTAAGCACAATTTGTGGGCAAATAGTTGTTATGCTGGTAAAAAAATGTAAAGAAGCCACGTAGATGGTTCCTAAGATGGCTACTATGTTCTTATCTCAGGTCAAAATGACTTCAGCCTCTACAAAGACTACCATTTAAAACTAGAAAAAATAATGAGGCTAAAAGAATACTGTCACAAGCCAGGCATGCTGGTGAACACTTGTAATCCCAGTACTTGGGAGGCTGAGACGGGAGGATCACAGATTCAAGGTCAGCCTCAGCAACTTAGTGAGGTCCCTAGCAATGTAACGAAACCCTATTTCAAAATGAAAAATAAAATAGGGCTGGCAGTGTAGCTTGGAGGCAGAATGTCCGTAGGTTCAATCAAATTAAAAAAAAAAAAAAACCAAAACAATAATTTCACGCGCAGTCTCTTATAGTTTAAAAGATGCGCACGTCAAGTGCATAGCTGGAATCCAGAAAATATTGGAAAGAAATCCCTCTTGAAATCTTCAGTGGTGAGTATGTTGTAGAAAACCTGTGAATATCTGGGATTTCTTTAGTTGTTTAAAGAAAGCTACCAAGAGCCACCATACTGATCCTTCCAATAGATCTAATTAAATACATTTTGCAAACACCATGGAACCAACAGTGTCCAATGGGCATACTTAATTTCCTATTAATGAGTGGGCAGCTTCCAGGAGTAAACTTTTTTTTTTGGAAGATAATTTGTAATCAGTTATTTAGCTACTTTTATGGTATTATAGCTAAGAAAATCTCCAAACTCAAATTTATCATCTGAATGCAAGTGTGTTTACTCCTGGTGAGGACACAAGGGTTGAGAAAATAAAAAAAAAAATAGAGACTATTTCTACTGGGTATACCTGGATACAGTCAGATCTCCATATTTTCAGGGTTGAACCTGTAAATTCAACCAACTACGGATTGAAAAGGCCCCCCTCCAAAAGACACTTTTTCATGTTTTTTTTTGTGTGTGTGTGTGGTTCTGGGGATTGAACTCAGGGGCCTTCTACCTCTGAGCTATCCCCCCAGCCCTATTTTTTATTCTTTATTTTGAAACAGGGTCTCACTAAGTTGCAGAGTGCCTCACTAGGTAGCTGAGGCTGGCCTCGAACCCGGATCCTCCGGTCTCAGCCTCCCAAATGCTGGGATTACAAGCGTGCGCCACCACGCCCGGCTACTTTTTCATGTTATTACCACACGCACAATACAGTATCACCCAAACCATTTACCTAGCACTGGCCTTGTACTAGGTATTATTATGATGAAGATAATGGTGATGTGTGGTACTGGAGATCGAATTAAGGGGCATTCTACCTCTGAGCTACACCCCCAGCCTTATTTTATTTTATTTTATTTTATTTTTGTGGTACTGGGGATGGGATCTAGGGTCCTTCTACCTCCAGGCTATAACCCTAGCCCTATTTTATTATTATTTTTTTTTATTTGGAAACAGGGTCTCACTAAGTGGCTGAAGGCCTCACTAAGTTGCCGAGGCTGGCTTCAAACCTGTGATCATCCTGTCTCCGCTTCCCAAGTACTGGGATTACAGGTGTGTGTGCCACCACGCCTACTTTATCTTTTATTTTGAAACAATATCTCATTAAGCTACCACTCACTGGCCTTGAACTTGTGATGACCCTTCTCCTATCTCAGCTTCCCAAATGCTGGTAATTACAGCTGTGTTGCATC
>PVLC010046100.1:0-11546 GCA_004027655.1 Graphiurus murinus | reverse complement strand
ACACCCCCAGTCCTTTTAAAATTATTTTTGTTTTGTTTTGAAGCAGGGTCTCACTAAGTTACATGCACTGGCCTAGAACCTGCAATCTTCCTGCCTCAGCCTCCCAAGTACTGAGATCATGTGCGCCACTGTGCCTGGAAGAATAGGAGTAATTTCAAGAGAAATTTTCAAGAGTAATTTCAAATGCACTTTAAGTGCATTTGCACACAGACTGAGACAGGCACTGCAGTTATCACCATTTTATAAATTAGAGCATTGAAGCTCTGAGAAGTTGGGCAGCGAGGCAGAGTCATATGGTTAACAAGGGAACAGCTTAAATTCAAGCCCAGATGATGTGCTAGTGTTATAATTCCACATTGAAATACTTTTAAGTTGCCAAATATCTATGCTTACAAACCCAGTCTGATTTCTCTATTTTGTACTTTGTAACTTAGTCATCGCTAAGCTCAAAGTCTTTTTGAAGTCCAGGTGTCCCCATGGACATTTCTTCTAAGAGTGAGAGTGGCTCTCTCCTCCCCATTTCTCTGTATCTAACTGCACCCACCTAGGCCTCATGACCTGGAACTGAGCCTCGTAGGTAAAAACCCAGGTATCTATTGAGAATGCTTGCTATGTGGCAGGGATTTTACTCGGAACTTTAAGTGCATTTGCACACAGACTGAGACAGGCACTGCAGTTATCACCATTTGATAAATTAGAGCCTTGAAGCTCTGAGAAGTTGGACAGCGAGGCAGAGTCATATGGTTAATAAGGGAACAGCTTAAATTCAAGCCCAGATTTTCTCACTGCAAGAGCCAATTTATAACCATGGCACAATAGTTTATCCCTATTCCTCAGCCCCAGAATCCATAATCTGGAGCGGCCCTCCATGGTCTACTCAAACACAGGCACCTCAGTTGAGTATGGTGGTGCATCCCTATAATCTAAGTACCACAAGTTCAAAGCCAGCCTCAGCACCTTAGCAGGACTCTCAATATTTAACAAGACTCTGTTTCAAAATAAAAAGGGCTGGAGGTGTAGATCAAAGGTAGAATGCACCTGGGTTCAATCCCTAGTACCAAAAATATATACATACACACACACACAGACTTCTCTACCAAGATTTTAAAATTCTAAACGATCAAGATACTCATAGTCCAATCATACTAGCAGCTCTCTACTTGAAGAAGTAACATGCTACATCCCCATGTTCATTGCAGCATTATTCACCGTAGCCAAGGTTCAGAATTAGCCTGACCCACGCATCTGTGGACAAATGGGCAAAGAAAATACAGTGCATGTTTGCAATGGGAAATGCAGTATATATGCACTATTCAGCCCTCAAAAAGGAAACCTTCCTTTGTGACATGGATAAACCTACAGGACATTATGCTAAGAAACCAGGCTCAGAATGACAAATACCTCTTGATCTCACTAACATGTGCAATCTAAAAAAGTTGATATCATAGAAACAGAGTAGAATGATGGCTGTCAGAGTCTGGGAAGGGAAGGAAAGCAGAGTGGTTCATCAAAGGGTACAAAGTTTCAAATATATGGGAGGAATAATTTCTGAGGTCTGTTGTACAGTAGTCAATAATACTGTCTATTTTTAAATAACTTAAAAGTACATTTCAAGTGTCTTATAAAAATCATAGGTGAAATGCTGGATATATAATTAGCTTGACTTACTCATTCCATGTTGTATACATATACCAAAACATTATATTGTTCTTCATAAGTATATACAATGTGCTGGGCGTGGTGGCGCATGCTTGTAATCCTAGTACTTGGGAGGCTGATATCGGAGGATCCGGGTTCGCAGCCAGCCTCAGCTACTTAGTGAGGCTCTCCGCAACTTAGTGAAACCCTGTTTCAAAAATAAAGAATAAAAAATAGGACTGGGGGTGTAGCTAGGAGGTAGAATGCCCCTGGGTTCAATCCCCAGTACTAAAAAAAAAAGTATATACAATGATCATTAGTCAATTAGAAATATCAATTAAATAATAAAATAAAATATATTTCTTTTGGAGGGATACTAAGGATTGAACCCAAGGGCAGTCTATCTCCAAGCTATACCCCCAGCCTTTTTTATTTTTTATTTTAAAACAAGGTCTCACTAAGTTGCTGAATTTCTTGCTGAATTGTTGAGACTGGCCTCAAATCTGCCATCTTCTTGTCTCAGCCTCCCAAGTACGGGGATTATAGGTATGCACCATCACAACTAGCTTAAGTATACATATTTCTTACAAAACCCCCAAAAAAGAGGCAATCTACAGATAGAATAAGAAATGTGCTGAATATAGGACTGACTGACTTCCTATCCATCTTCCCTTCTCCTCCCCTCTATTGCTTTGCTCACGCACTTCCCTCTCTGCTTTCTCTCATACCTGGAGAAATCAGTCAAGTTCTTTTAAAGCCTTCCCTTATCTCGGGCCACACACTTCTCTTCCTTATCCATCCTCACCTTGTATGTATAGTGGTCAGTCCCATGGTATTTAGCAGCTGCTATTTAACAGTTAATGCTTATTGAAGTAGTTTAGTTTGTACAAAGCACTGTTGTAAGGTGTTGACATACATTAACTCATATGCTAACCATTGAATTATATTGAGTATCTTTCCTCTAAATAGATTCCTCTAAACTCTGGTCACTTTTTTTCTTGCTGAATTTCCTAGAGGACAAATAAGTCATCACTTTCAATAACCATCTGGGGAAGCTGAGGCTCCTGACTCCCTACTTAAGATTTGTAATATGCTTATACCTGACATTCAGCTTCACTATGTCAGGGTAAATCTACATTTTACCTTTTTCTTAATTGAAATTTCTGTCAGTTGTTTTTAGGTACATTTCCTTGCGAGAGATATGTGCCTTATTTATTACTTACTATTCATTTATTTGTGAATAAACAAGCTACAGAAAGCAAAGCTGTTGATTCACTCATCACCAAACTGCATATTTGATTTAAAAATATAGGGTACTTCTTTTCTAACCAAGAATAGGTATGTTAGCTGTATATTTCCTTTTGAGATCCTCATTTTCCCTACTTTTATTACTTTTCTCCTTCTGAATTTCATATAGCATTACATAGACAGTTCTAGCATAGCCTAACTTTTTTTTCTTTTTTGCAGAACTGGGGATTGAACTCAGGGGCATTCTACCTCTGAGCTATGCCCACAGCCCTGTTTTTTATTCTTTATTTTGAAACAGGGTCTCACTAAGTTGCAGAGTACCTCACTAGGTAATTTAGCTGAGGCTGGCCTCGAACGAAGATCCTCCGGTCTCAGCCAAATGCTGGGATTACAAGCATGCACCACTATGCCCAGCGCCTAACTTTTTTTAACACACATTTTATGAATGTACTTTTATTTCTTAAAGTTTCTTATGGGTCTGATTTAGTAATGGCCAGGTTACTTTTAATAAATTTCAACAAATAACTAAAACTAATGCTGATATATTTCTCAACAAATGTTACCTTGATTCATATTCCAAATAATAAATTACATTACCTGTACTGTATATTTCTAATGCAATTTGAATTTTTAACATTTAAACTTTAATAATATATGGCATAAGAATTCTAGAAATTTATTCAAGTCTTGTAGTAGGAGAGGCTGGTTGTGGACAACATAAATATTTACCTTCAAGGGAAGCTAACAGCCAGGCATGGTGGCCCACAGCTATAAACCTGGCTACTAGGGAGGCTAGGCAGGAGAATTGAAGGTTCAAGGCTAGACTGGGAAACTTAGCAAGACCATGTTTCAGAATAAAATAAAAAGAGCTCAGTGGTAAAGCTCTTGCCCAGCATCGTTGGCTATGGGCTCAATCCCTAGTACAGGAGGTAGGTTGGTGGTGTGGGGGCAGGGATGGGCTCTCTGATACTATCCATAATTATTTTAGCTATTTTTTTTTTACTTTGGTTCTTTTTTAATGTAAAAATCTAATCATAAATTCCTTATTGTCCCAGGAGAAGAAAATGACAACTACCACAATTTGATATGTAGAATGATAGGGGCCACAGTAGACTCCATATCATTCTATACTAACAAAATATACCCTTAGCATCTACACTAACAATTTGTATTTACAAAGCACCATAACTCTCTGTTTGAAATTTATGGCTGCGTTAATACAAATAAAATTGCTGATTTATAAAGGCAGTACATAAAGTGGCGAAGAATGCAAATGCAAACTTTAGAAAACTAGGATTTGAATTTTGGCTGTCCTGTTTCCTAGAGGCGTGACCCTGGCAGATGGCTGAGATTGTTGCAGTCTCATCATCTGTTCTATACAGGCGTGACTTAAAGTGAGAAATGTAAGAAATGCGTCTGACATTTGTTGGCCATCCATTAACTGCAGCAACGTTTGTCCTCATTGTTAAGGGTCTGGGATGTGCTATGGGGTGGGGTGGGAGGATGACATAAAATACAATTAAACTAATTTTTGAAAATGCAGAGATTTAAGTTCCTACAGTAGCATGCAACAACACCTGTAAGGTGACCGTGAGGGATGGTGTAAGAGCACCCAAACATTTCCACAAATCTGATATGACATCTTGTGCAAACGGTTCCCATGCCATAGCTGTTTTGTGACCTCCAAGTTTATTTAATATTACTTACTGCTTTGGTATTACCACTTCTGTTGTCCAATACTTGTATCCATGACCTACTGATTTTCACATCCTGCTTCTTGGCACTGAGCTTCCTCTCATGGATCCTCAGTTTTACTGCAGAGTTTTTCAGCACCATTCTAATTCTTTAAATGTTCAGTTTTAGGCACTTTACACATTTTCAAATAGAATAAAGCAAAGGTCCTTGGGAAAGACTCCTCTTCATACACACTAATAAATCCTACTTTCTCCTTTAAAAAAAAATGGACTGCTTTCATCCCGACATAGGTTTGATTATTTACCCTTAGAAGAGAAGCCAAACTAACTTAAACAGCACTCCCTAAGGCAGAGTGATTTACCTGTTGTCTTAGTCACTCTACCTGTGTCAGAGGTTCCTGTATTTATAACGGAGTATAAGGTCCTAAGATGCACGCTATTTTTAACAGGTTTATCAAAATATATTTGACATATCATGAAATTTACCCATGTCTTAGATTTCTGTCATTGTGACAAAGTACCGGAGAAAAGTGACTGAAAGGAGGAAAGAATTCGCCCATGGTCACTTGGCCTCATCACTGCGGATCTGTGGGGAGGCAGAGTGTCATGGCAGGGAACTCATGGCAGAGCCAGCTACTCACCTCATGGCTGCAGGGCAGCAGAAAGGAAGGACTAGGGTACAAAGGAAACCCTTGGAAGGCACACCCAGTGACCTGCTTCCTCCAGTGAGGCCCACCCCTACAGCTTCCACTGCCCCTCAGTTGTGCCCCCATCTGGGGACCAAGCTTCAACACATGGCCTCTGGGGACATTTCAGATCCAACCCGCTTCTGGGGTACAGTTCAGTGACTTTATGTAACCTTACCAAGTGGTGCACCATCACCATCACCATTACCTAGTTTTGGAGCATTTCCATCCTTCCAGTGAGTTCCCTCAGACACGTTCATACTTAATCCCCATTCCCACCCTGACTTTAGCCTTGGACAATCACTCTTTTCTTTCTATAAATCTTTCTTTTCTAGGCATTTCATGTACTAAAGCTTCTTGACTTATGATGGGACTCCATCATAAATAAGTTGGAAATATTGTAAATCAAAAATGCATTTAGTACAACTAACCTATGGAATATCATAGCTTAGCACATGGTACACTGCAGAGTATCAGGATAAAATGTGATACCACATATCACTAACCTGGGGAAAAGATCAAACTTCAAAAGTTGAAATACAATTTCTACTGAATGTGTTTTGTTTTTGCACCATCATAAAGTGGAAAAATCTTAAGTAGAGCCATCATAAGTTGGGGGTGATCTGTAAATGGATCACATGATATGTAGTATCTTGTCTCTGCCTTCTTATACTTCCTATCATGTTTTGAGGTTCATATACATGAAGTAGTATGTGCAAGGAGTTCATTCCTTTTTGTTGCTGAATAGGATTCGATTGTACAAATATATCTCATTTTGTTTATTCATCTGTTGAACATTTAGGTTGTTTTCACTTTTTGGCCATTAGCTGCTCTGAATGCTTGTCAGCAAGTCTGTTGGCATATGTTTTTATTCCTCTTGAGTATATGCCTAGAAGTGGAATTGCTGGGTCATATAGTATTCCATATTTAACTTGGTGGGGAATTAGCAAACCACTTTCCAAACTACAACATTTATATTCCAACTAATGATGTATATATGTATGTATGTTGTAGATTTAAGAAAAAGAGCAGCCAAGTTTGGTGGCACACACCTATTATCCTAGTACTTGGGAGGCTAAGACAGGAGATTACAGGTTCATGACCAGCCTCAGCAACTTAGCAAGGCCTTCAGCAACTTGGTGAGACCCTATTTCAAAATAATAATTAAAATAGGGCTGGGGGTATAGCTCAGAGATAGAATGTCCCTGAGTTCAATCCCCAGTACGACAAAAATGAAGGAAGGAAGGAAGGAAGGAAGGAATTAATTCACTTAGCAAGAGAAACAAGATTGTAAGCACCTGATGGGTAGGTCAGTGCCTTGCACATTATTACATAATGAATATCTGTGAATGTTGATTAAATGACATTTATACTAAAGGTTTTTAAAACTGTCCAAATCACAGTGTCAAAGATAACTCAGGTTATGATACTTGGACACTTTTTTTTAATAACCTAGTAAAATTTTGAAACCAGTGTAGAGTTATGTGGTGCTTGTAATCCCAGTACTTGGGAGGCTGAGACAGGAGAATCCAAAGTTCCCAGCCAGCCTCTGCAACTTAGTGAGGTCCTCTGCTTTTTTTTTTTTTTTGTATTGTTTTTTGTTTTGTATTGTTTTTTTTTTGTATTGTTTTTTGTTTGTTCGTTGTTTTGTTTTGTTTTTGTGGTACTGGAGATGGAACCCAAGGGCATTCTACCTCTGAGCCCTATTTTATTCTACCTCCAGCCCTATTTTATTCTTTTATTTTGAAACAGGGTCTCACCTGAGTTACAGATGGCCTCACTAAGTTGTTGAGGCTGGCTGAGAACCTGCGATTCTCCTGTCTCAGCCTCCCAAGTACTGGAATTACCACGCCCGGCTCACAAGACCCTGTTTAAAAAAAATATATATATATATATATGACTGGGGCTATAGCTCAGAGGTAGAATGCCCTTGAGTTCAATCCTCAATGCAAAAAAATAAAATAAAATTTTGCATATAATGTTTATCACTGGTTTTTTTAATGACAAACTTGGACCCATTTTGAGATTTTTTTTAAAGCCATTCATATATAAGATTAGAAAATTAAAACAATATAGATCCATGGAAAGTGAAAAGTAAAGGCCTTCTTCCTCTCTCTCACCTTATAGCCTCTTGTCTCCAAGGTAACTACTTCCCAAGCTTTTGTTTTTTTATGCTATTGTCACTGAAGGCCAAAATCAAGATTTCTGTTGGTTTGTTTTATTTTTTCTTAGAATATCCACTTCTAACATATGTATATTCATATATTGCTAAGTGACAGGAATACATTCTGAGAAATGTGTCACTAGGTGATTTTGTTATGATGTAAACATCCTGGAGTATACTTACACCAAACCTAGATGGTGTAGTCTACTACACACCTAGGCTATTTGGCATATATATTTATATAGTATTCCATATTTAACATATATGCCATTATATATTATATATAAATTCCATATTTAGCATATATACCATTATATATTTATATATATAATGGTATAGCCTATCATGTAAGAACCATGATGAGCAAAACAGTAAGAGATGCCAAGCACAAGAAAAAGTTATACAAAAGATAGATGAGGAAGACTGCTGGTGCAACATGGAATTCTGTTTTACAATAAACAGGAGTTCATTTAAAATGAATTATAAAAATATAATGTAGTAAATACAGAAACCAGTTTATTTTCATTATCAGTTATCATATCTGTACATAATTGTATGTGCTATATTGTTTTACACCTGGCAGTGCAGGGAGTTTGTTCACACCAGTGTCACCAACACGTAAGCAGTGCCTTGTGCTACCACATTAGTCATGGCCAGGAGGTCATCACCAGGAAGCAGGAATCGTTCAGCTCCATTATAATTTTATGGGAGCACCATTGTACATGCAGACCACTATTGACCAAAGCATCAGCATGCAGCACGTGACTGTGCAAGTGCCTCGTGAGGTTGTCTCGGTGAGTAAGTGCAGTCACACAGTGCTGGGGCGCACAACATAGGAGAGCTCAATGGATGGCAGGCATTATTCTCATATCCAATTTGTTCAAGTTTCTTTGCAGAGTAAAGTATATGATATGATATACTGTGCTATGCTAGGCTAGGCTAGGCAAACCCATCAGAATACAACTTTCTTCTGACTCTAGCAAAGCGGACTCCTAGTATTAAGTGTAGGGATTGGTTCTTGGGTCATCCTAAGTCATCTGTTTATTTTCTTATCTCTTCTGTTCCTGTCTCCTAGTCTTGATGTTCCTGGATGGGCCCCTAATCAGCTGAGATGGCAGTGTCCAGGCCACACTCTGACCACAATGGTGATGAAACCTATTAAAAATAGAAGAGACCAAGTGGAGGAATGGAAATGTGAAGTTGGGGAAAATAAGTAAGGTGATGGGGAGAGAATAGAAGAGAGTTAGAAAGACATAGCAGGAAAGAATACTGAATTATACTGAAAAGAAAAAAATCCTTATTTACCATTAACTTGTACCATCTTCCTCTCTTGATGTTGTTGTCAGTGGAGTCTCAGGCAATGACATGGGTGGTAGCATGCCTCTTCCTCCCTACTGGAGATATTGATCTGTTTTTGATTCATATTTTTTTTTCTTAAAGCCTGAATATCAGGAATATGACTATGTCCATACTTGTTATTTTCTAGATTTTTTCAAATTATGTCTTGCATCTTGTGCAGTGAATTAAAAACTGGAAAGAACCTTAGAAACATGCCTATTTTGTATCCTTTATTATTAACAGTTGTTATCTGAAGAAGTTACTCCATGATCCTACACATATTTTGAAACCCCTGATATATAGTGCCATAAAAGTTGAATTATGAGTTGAGTTGCTGGATGTTAACAGTGATGAAAAATTACTAAATCATTATGACAACTTTTATTATCACTGTATTTTATCTATAATTAATTGGGAAATAGCACCTGATTTTATCCATTTTGTCCTTAAATATTATGCCAGATGCTTTATATAATATATAACCAGGTCCTTCTAGACCCTATACAATATGTGAATATTATTTGTTTAAAAGTATTCACCAAGTTGGAAATGGTGGCGCACACTTGTAATCCCAGTACTTGGGAGGGTGAGACAGGAGGATCGCAGGTTTGCGGCCAGCCTCAGCTACTTAGTGAGGTCCTCCACAACTTAGTGAGACCCTATTTCCAAATAAAGAATAAAAAATAGGGCTGGGGGTATAACTTGGAGGTAGAATGACCTTGGGTTTAATCCCCAGTGCCACAAAAATAAATAAATAAAACAAATAAGTTAAAAAAATAAAAGTAGTCACCAAAGCTGGGCACCATAACACATGCCAATAATCCCAGTGATTGGGAGGCTGAGACTGGAGGATCACAAGCTGGAGGCCAGCCTCAGTAACTAAGAGAGACCTTCAGCAACTTAACGTGACCCTGTTTTAAAATAAAATTAAAAAGGGCTGGGGTTGTAGCTCAGAGTTAGAGTGCCCCTGGGTTTAATCCCTAGTACCATAAATAAAATAAAAGTAGTCACCGAAGGAACCCAAGAACATTTCCAACAATGCTGCAGTTGCACCAAGTCTTTTGAAATTCTTCTTGCAGAGTTACTTTCAAAGCCTGGAGCTGGTTCTTTGCATGGTCATAAGATTGGCCAATCCTCTTCCTTTGAGAGTGAATTCAAGTTTTGGAAACAGCCTGAAGTTGTTTGAAGCCAAATTTGGTGAATAAAGTGGGTAAGAATAGTCTAAATACCTTTAAACTACTCAGTGAATGAGATAAAAAATAACATGTGATTATAAAATAGTAACACAGCTTCTGGCAATACTTAGAAGCCAACTTGACACTTCCAAATTTAGATTTATTATTTGGTAACCTCACTATGAAAACAGTAAACTTTTATAGTTATTATTCTGTTCCAAAAATCACTTTTCAGTGTTTATACTAAACCAAACCACAGAGGTATTGACATATCTGAGCATTAAAACAATAGGTTAGTATGCATTATGGAAAGCATAATTTTTGAAAAAAAAAATCTGTGAGTTTCTATCATGAAGGTTCAACTATATCACAGTTTTCTTGTACTGTTTTCTACTTTATTGCATATAATGGAAACTTTATGAAAATTACACTGTGGTGTTTTTTATAGTTTTACATTAAGTGGGCTTTTTATAGTTACACACCAAGTGGGCTTTTTTTTCACTGTGTGTAGGGCACTGCTCTTGACTTCGTTGCATGACAATTATCAATTATTAGCATTAAACTTTCCACTTTTGTCTAAGTGTCACCCAGTGGTTAACATCTGCTAGCTGATTGGTTTCCTACCTGGTGAGACCCTGAGTGTATTTAAGGACAAGCATACTTCCCTGTTTTTGGTTAGAACAGATTCATTAGTACAACCATTTTATCTGAGATCTGATTTTAACACTATATTTTGTTCAGTAACATTACATGATTTGTCTCCACTCTCATCCTATACAGTGTAAGCCAACAGGCTGTTACCTCGTGCTTACTGTATGCTGGAATGTGAGGCTCAGTAGAATGCATGATTCCTGTGGAAGCTCCCATTTGGGGGATAAGAGAGAGTGACCCATACGTACATAACTACTACCATGTGATAAGAACTCCACAGTTGTTAGTAAATGCTGTGGGAGCGCAGATGTAAGCAATCTGTTTTTCTTGGAGTGTGCAGAGATCAGAGGTTGATTGCTAAGAAAGAATTTGGCCATAACTGGATGGGGAAAAAGTATTCCAAGCAGAGGGAAGAGCAAAGATAGTATACTAGTAAGTTTGAATCTGAGTCTCTGAGGAGCACTCGGGGGCGTCTCCATAGCTGGACTAGATGGGCTATGGGAACGAGGAGGGAGGACGGAGCCCAGTTTGGCATTCCCCTCCTCGCTTTTCTTCTGCTTCACTTCCGACTCCTTGACCCTTTAGGGAAATGGTTCTCCTCTCGGCTCTTCAGTTTCCTCCTCTGTAAAAAGAAAGGACAGAATGGCCTGATTTGTGAGATCCCTCCAACCTGAAAAGAAGCAGGCTTTGAAATGCTTTGAAGAAGCTGCCCTACTTCTCGCACTCTTCTGCAGCCTTTGTGTAAAGAACTCTATTAGACCTGCCAGATGGAGAAGAGCTTTTTCATAGGAATAGAATCCTCACTCTGTTGCGTGCTTTGGCTCCCTATTTTCTTTTCTTTCTCTAGGTAGATTTATACCTGTTTAAGGCAGGACTGCCACTGGGACAGACCTAAACTATCCTCTTACATGTTATGGGTGTAGATTGCCATTCACACCGTGATCAGACCACC
>PVLC010046099.1:0-11554 GCA_004027655.1 Graphiurus murinus | reverse complement strand
TGGCGCACGCTTGTAATCCCAGCATTCGGGAGGCTGAGACCGGAGGATCTGGGTTCGAGGCCAGCCTCAGCTACCTAGTGAGGCACTCCGCAACTTAGTGAGACTCGGTTTCAAAATAAAGAATAAAAAATAGGGCTGGGGGTATAGCTCGGAGGTAGAATGCCCCTGAGTTCAATCCCCAGTACCGCAAAAAAAAAAATAAAAAATAAAAGAATAAAAATTTGGGCTGGGGATGTAGCTCGAAGGTAAAATGTCCCTGGGTTCAATCCCCAGTACTGCAAAAAATAAAAATAAAAAGGACTGGGGGTGTAGCTCAAAGGTAGAACACACCTTGGCTCAATACCCAGTATGAATGAATGAATGAAAGATAAGGGAAGAAAAGTGTGTATTGTACACTGTGCAGAACAGTGGCAGGGATGGGGTTTGGTTGTTCACTAGCTGATCTCAGGTTACATACAAAGTTGAATCTTGTTTCCAAGAGTTCCTACATGTTTTGACTCTGGAGGCGAGACCTTCAACTGGGACCCCATCCCCCACCCTGACACGGTAACACAGAGCAGGTGTCTCTGTCCATCCCGGCCCACCGCTGTGACTCGGAAGTGTGGCGGGTGGGGTGAGGTGAGGGCGGCCCCCGGAGCACAGCGGAGAGAGCCGGTGGGAATTCTGCCCTCCGCTTTCCTGGTGCAGCCTTCCCAGCAGGGCGGTTTCGTACCTCACTAAATGTGACAACTGGCAGGCAGCGGGGACTGGCTGTGTTCCAGAAGCCAGGCTAAGAGCATTGAGGAACTTTCTCATCTAATCCTCAAAGCACCCCCAAGACAACTCAACAACAAGAG
This sequence comes from Graphiurus murinus, assembly GCA_004027655.1. Lineage (NCBI taxonomy): Eukaryota > Metazoa > Chordata > Mammalia > Rodentia > Gliridae > Graphiurus > Graphiurus murinus. The sequence goes on along the minus strand of PVLC010046099.1, from coordinate 10,718 downwards.
AAGAAAAAACACTGGATTAAAAAAGCGCCAAGGAGCCAGGCGTGGTGACGCACGCTTGTAATCCTAGTACTTGGGAGGTTAAGACCGGATGATCTGGGTTCACAGCCAGCCTCAGCTACCTAATGAGGCCCTCCGCAACTTAGTGAGACCCTGTTTCAAAATAAAGAATAAAAAATAGGGCTGGGGATGTAGCTCAAAGGTAGAATGCCCCTGAGTTCCATCCCCAGTACTGCAAAAAAAAAAAAGAAAAAAAACCCCTCCATGCTCCAAGGCAGGTGTCCATCAGCAGATGAATGGATCACACAACTATGGGAAATACACACAAAGGAATTCTACTCAGCAATAAAGAAGAATAAAATGATATCATTTGCAAGAAAATGGAAGGACCTGGAGAACATTGTATTAAGTGAGATTAGCCAGTCACAGAAAGTGAAGATTCATATGTTTTCTTTAATATGCACAAGCTAGGGAGTAGCTGGGATACCAGAGGGACTCCAGATAATGGAGGAGAAACCTCAGTGGAGCCAGGGAGGTGGTCTAAGGGAAGGGGAGGGGAAGACTGAGGTTCATTATTGGAAATACTACCATCGACTGTGTGTACATATGTGAGAATCCCAATATCAGTCTCAGTCCTCTGTATGGGAAGGGGGAAGACAGGGAGGCAGGACAGGGGGGCACCAAGCGCTGTGTGCATGTATGTCACTGTCAACATGATTGACATCATGCACACAATGCACCAATAAAAGCACTTTAAAAAAGCGCCAAGGACTTGACATTTCTCCAAAGAAGATATCCAAATGGTCCACGGGCCCATAACATTACTAATCAACACCACAAGGAGATTCCTCTTCACACCCGCAAGGATGGCTACCATCAAGACAAACAAAGGACAATAACAAGCGTTGGGGGCAGTGGAGAAATGTAAGCCTTCACCCCTGCTGGTGGGAAGTAAGTGGGCAGCCATTATGGAGAACAGCACGGTGGCCCCTCCAACAATTAAAGATACAACGACCACATGACCTGGCCGTCCAGTCTGCGTTCACACCCCAAAGAAGGGAAAACAGAATCTCGAGGAGGAATTTGCACACCCACAGAATCTCAAGGAGGTATTTGCACGCCTGCATTCACAGTAGCACTATTCACAATAGCTCAGACGTGGAAACAACCCTGGTGTCCACCGAGGGATGAAGGGTAAACAAAATGCAGCCTATTCATGTAATGATGTACCACCTCTAAAAGTAAAAGGAAGGGCATTTTTTTTTTCGGTACTGGGGATTGAACTCAAGGGCATTCTTCATCCTAGCTGCACCCCCAGCCCTATTCTTTATTTTTGAAACAGGGTCTCACTAAGTTGCAGAGGGCCTCACTAAGTAGCTGAGGCTGGCCACGAACTTTCGATCCTCCTGCTTCAGCCTCCCAAGTACTGGGATTACAAGCATGCGCCACCACGCCTGGCAAAAGGAAGGGAATTCTGACTCACGCTACATCATGGAGAACCGTGAGGGCATTATGCTCAGAGAAGTAAGCCAGTCACAAAAAGATTCTGCTGCTGGGCGACTCAGCGACTTGGTGAGGCCTCCACAAAATAAAAATAAAAATAGGGCTTGGGGTGTAGCTCAGAGTTAGAATGCTCCTCTAAAAAATAATAAAAAATTAAATAGGGCCGGGGGTCTATCTCCGAGGTAGAATGCCCCTGGTTTCAATCCTAATACCAACATAAATAAGTTGTAAAACAAAAGAGCAGGGTAGGTACTGTTGTTCATCCCACTTTTCAGAAGAGAACACTAAGGCTCAAGACCTGTCCTAGCATTGCATGGCTGGTCTGGGGCTGGACAGGTTGCCTCCAGGGCCTGGCTCTAAGGGCCACACTGGAGCTGCTGGCTCAGGACCACCTGGGCCACTTCTTAGAAGGCCACAGAGGACGCGCATGCCCATTCCTGGCCCTGACTGGGACCCAGACCCAGACACGATGAGTTACTTAAGTAAGACAATATTTGGCCAATCTCTTTGTCCATCCCAAATAGATAAATTTTATTTTTTTATTTTTATTTTTTTGCGGTACTGGGGATTGAACTCAGGGGCATCCTATCTCCGAGCTACACCCCCAGCCCTATTTTTTATTCTTTATTTTGAAACCGAGTCTCACTAAGTTGCGGAATGCCTCACTAGGTAGCTGAGGCTGGCCGCAAACCCGGATCCTCCAGTTTCAGCCTCCCGAATGCTGGGATTACAGGCGTGCGCCACCACGCCCGGCTCCAAATAGATAAATTTTATATGTGGCTAACAATTGTTATAAATTTAGGACAAGCCAGGCCTGATAACACACATCTGTCTTCCCAGTACTTGGGAGGCTGAGACAGGAGGATCACAGGTCCCAGCTTATTTTTTTATTTTGAAACAGGGTCTCTCACTAAGTTGCTGAGACTGTCTCGAACCTGTAACCCTCCTGCCTTAGCCTCCCAACTCCTGGGATTACAGGCATGTGCCACTGTGCCTGGCTAAGCGCAATGAAATTTTATAAAGAAGCATACAGGCAATTTGCTTGACAAATGCAGAGTATGCTGGCAGTGCTACCTTAAGTCCCCTTTGTGAACGCAGAGCACGGCCAGCCACGAGGAGTGGGAGGGGGCAGAGCTGGCTCCCAAGAGCCCCAGTTTCCAGCGGGGGACTCTGCTTTCAGGGTCACTGGTGACTTTGTGTCTTCAGTGAGGGTTAAATTTTGCCTGAGAAAAAGGAAGCCACTGCCTTTGAAATTTTCCAGAGAGAAAAGAGGTGAGATTTCACTGGAGGGCCATGGCCGAGCTTTCTTCCCACCTGCTAAGACTCCACCACTTCTCAAAAACACAAACCCGGCACGCCTGGAGACTAGTCCAAGTCTCCTATACAAATGGAACAAAGGCTAAATTGACTACAAAAACATGATTACTAGAAATGGGTCAGTCTTTAATGCTGGTGACGACTGGGGTCCTTGGTGACAGGCACCTGCACACTCGCAGGGACACACACACACACACACACACACACACACACACACCCTGGGCCCTGCAGCTGGATGCCCAGAACGCCCAGGGACAGACCCGGCCTTGGCCTGCGCACCCTGTAACCCCGAGGGACTGTTCCCAGCGGAGAGGGCCCGCAGGCCAGGCTGCAGTAAGTTCTTCTTGCAGCAAAGCCTCCAGGTGGCCACACTGTCCTGGCCAGCACAAGGGGTCCTCAAGGGAAATGCACCTCTAGAATTACACAAATATGCCTGAAATCTTGATGACCTGGATACTGGGGGAAGGGAGAAGCAGGAGGAAAAGAGAAAAAGGAAAAGAGAAAGCAAAACCTTGGCTCCGAGAGTCCTATGGCTTGAACATGTCCCCGAAGTTCCTGAAAGGGAAGGTTGATCCTCTGTGCAGTGGTAGCGGGGAGGTGGCAGACTTCTGAAAAGGGGGTTACTGTACAGATAACCGCGGTGGGAGGCTGCTCACTCCTGCGCTCTCTTCCTAAGGTGTTTGCTCACAGGCCGTGCATCTCTGAGGGAGAACTTTGGCCTCGAGCTTTTCCTGGTACCGAGTCAGGGCGCTGTGGAGGTATCCCGCTTCCTGCTCGGGACTCCGAACGGCACCCTCAGCGAGTGTGTCATCCAGGTGGGGACCCAAGTCCTGAAACAACGACACCAGTCAGTGCTGGGCCCGGGCTGCTTAGCCCCCTGGCTGCCACCTGATGCAAAGGGTCTTTATCTGGTCCCAGATGCATGTTCCACCAGTGCCCGAGACCAGCACCGTGAGTCTCACGATGGCCCCCAGTCCTGTTTCCCAGCTTCTGTTTCTTTTTTTTTTTTTTTTTTTTTTTTTGCGGTACTGGGGATTAAACTCAGGGGCATTCTACCTTCTACCTCTGAGCTACACCTCAGTCCTATTTTTTATTCTTTATCTGGAAACAGGGTCTCACTAAGTTGCGGAGTGCCTCACTAGGTAGCTGAGGCTGGCTGCGAACCCGGATCCTCCGGTCTCAGCCTCCCAAATGCTGGGATGACAAGCATGCGCCACCACGCCCGGCGGCAGCTTCGGTTCTTCCTGCTCTTCCCTAGCCACCAGCTTAGGATTCCAGAGTTCTTCTAAGACTCACGGTCCAACTGCCCTTTTTAGGCAGATTTTTTTTTGGGGGGGGGTGAGTGTGTGTGTGTGTGTGTGTGTGTGTGTGTGTGTGTGTGTGTGTTACTGAGAATGGAATCCAGGGACCTTCTACCTCCAGGCTATACCCATACCCCTTCTGGGTATGCACTCGCACAAGCAGACTGCCTTAGAAATACAGACTGCTATTTTATGCACCTTTTCTATAAAGTAAGTTCATTTTCCTGTCTTAGCCTCCCAAGTACTGGGATTGTAGGCATGCACCACCATGCCCTGCGTTTACTTTAAAACAATAAGTTGCCGATCTGGGTTTCTTGGCCAAATATCCCGAAGGGAGCGGGGCTGAGGGCTAAATCTCACTCTCCCTACTACCTGGAATCGGTTAAGAACAGCGCAAGCCATTCTGAGAACTTTGGTGTGTTACTCTGGCCTTGGGGTCAAAGGTTTGGATCTGGAATGACAGGGTCAGAGCTCTGTATGGGCAGACAGAACCTGCACCCCAAGTGCTGTGGGTGGTGGGGCCGGAGGGAACAGCCCAGAGGAACCCTAAAGACTGTGTCAAAACTTGAGGGGGCAGCACGGCCCTGAGCAGGGTCCTCACGCAGCAGACTGGAACTTGAGCTGCCGTCTGTGAGCTACAGTGGATTTTATGGCCACCAAGGAAAGGAGTGGCTGGGCCTCAAGGGTCTCAAGAGCAACTATTACAAATTCAAAATTATGCAGGGCGTGGTGGCGCACACTTGTAATCCCAGTACTTGGGAGTCTGAGACCGCAAGATCTGGGTTTGCAGCCAGCCTCAGCTACTTAGTGAGGCCCTCTGCAACACAGTGAGACCCTGTTTCAAAATAAAGAATAAAAATTAGGGCTGGGGGTATAGCTCCGAGGTAGAATGCCCTTGGACTTAATCCCCAGTTCCTCAACAACAACAAATCTAAAATTGCCTCCCACACGAATGGCATAGAACACTCCTTTCCACATTCAAGGAGCCAGGGGTCTCAGTAACCTTGAGAGAAGCTACACCGAGCACTTGACTAAAGGGTTTGTTTTGTTTTTTCGGTACTGGGGATGGAACCTAGGGGCATTCTACCTCCAAGCTATACCCCCCCAGCCCTATTTTTTTATTCTTTATTTGGAAACGGGGTCTCACTAAGTTTCGGAGTGTCTCACTAAGTAGCTGAGGCTGGCCACGAACCCAGATCCTCCTGTCTCAGCCTCCCAAGTACTGGGATTACAAGTGTGCACCACCACACCCGGCTTGACTGAGGTTATCTAGTGAGAGCGACCCACTTACAGTCTTCTAGACAAAGGGCTTGCAGACACAGCCTTCTACATGTTGAACTTTGGAAGGTCTGTTTCTCCTTGGAACTGGGCAGATCCAAAATGTCTTTTTATTTATTTATTTGTTTGTTTATCTATTTATTTATTTATTTATTTTGGTACTGAGGATTGAACCCAGGGCATTCTACCTCCGAGCTATACCCCCAGCCCTATTTTTTTATTCTTTATTTTGAAACAGGGTCGCACTAAGTTGCAGAGTGCCTCACTAGGTAGCTGAGGCTGGCCGCGAACCCGGATCCTCCGGTCTCAGCCTCCCAAATGCTCCCAAAATGTCTTCTGGAGGAGGATCCCAAGGTTCTCCTGAGCCAGGGCTGGGGGGCGGGGCACGGGGAGGCTTCTCTCGTGTCTTGGCTTGGCATTGCCGCTTTCCTAAGGGGGTCACGGTGGCAGCTTGGAATTGGCCACAGTAGAATTATTTATACCACAGATATTGGCAAATGCTCCAAAACATTTAGTTTCTTTCTTTTCTTTCTTTTTCTTTTTCTTTTCTTCTTTTCCTCAAAGAGCCAGTTGTTAAACATTTACTAGCACACAGCTGGAGTCAAGGCAATAAAGGAGTAAAATTAGTTCCTGGTGTCCTCGCCAAACTCGAAACCACAGATGAAGGCCCCTGCTGAGGCCTCCTGCAGCCCCCCATCCAGCCTCTCCCTCCCCCGCCACACGCTGAAGCCCCACTGCCCCCTGCGCTGGCACCTGTCGGCCAGCTCGCTTCTCTAGTGCGTAGGTAGGTTCCGACCAGAGCACAGTTAGACCTCTCCGCTCTGGCCACGCTGAGCGCTGACGTGGCTGGGGGGGTCACACCTGCCCCAGGTGGGGTATCTAGCCAGGACGATCTGTCCTCCACAGGAAGCTATGGCTTCTGCTGGCGCAGAGGCTCCTGGGGGATTTGGGACTTTGCAAATCATAGCTCTTCTACCCTGTCATCTGCACCCTGGGTCTCCGGGTCACTGGGCCTCCTGACGGTGACACGGGAAGTCTGTCACGGCAGTGGCTTGGTCTCTTTGCAGCTCTGTTTCCCTTATCTTCAGGTTCTAAGTGTGATGGGCTTCTCCAGACTGGCAAGGTGAAAAAAAAAAATCAGGCCTTGGATTTTTGCCCAACAGAGTTCAAAAGGCAAGGGAGTTTATCGGCTGGCAGCTTCCTGCCTCCTACCTCCTGTGGGTCAAGTTTAAGACCTGCTCTACGGTGCATGCCGAGAGCCACAGAAGAACTACCAGCACCTACGACAGTGACCCTTCTCGGGACATCAGTGCCAGCCACCCGGGCTCCCAGGTCCCGCAAGGCCAGGCCTGTCTGGGATCCTCTCCCGCGTGTTTGCACTGCAGCACATGGGCTGCAACGGTCCAGAGGGAAGCCGGGGACAGGGGCCCATTTCCCACGCCCTGTGATTTGAAAGACTCCAGTACAGTGTAGGGAAGCCTAGCTGGTGACCGGCCTTGCAGAGAGGACCCTACACCCACAAGAGTTCCTTTCAGGAACCCCATTTCAGTATCGTCTCTGCCTTTATCTTCCGAGTCCTTCTCAGAAGCGGCCGAGGGAGGGGAGCTCTGCGGTTTGGACGGTGGAGGTGGAAATGGAGCCTCTACTCTCAAAGCTCCCTCTCTGGGACCCTTGGCCCAGCCCCACCTGCCCCCTCTTGTGGTAACTTCTCTAGTCTCACATTACTCTTCTGCCGCATCTCCCACTGTCCACACAATCGCTTCCCTCCCGCTGCCCCCCCTGCAGTGGCCACAGGCCCTTGGTCATTGCTCTTGGTCCCCAGCCTCCCAGGGTTAGGGGTCAGCAGGCCACCGTGTTCCTTGTCGTGAGCTGTGGCTGCAGAGCCTCATGTGAACAACGAGCGGGAAGAGGTCTCCATGGGCTGCGAGCTTGCTGGGCCCCTCTCGGCTCGTGTTGGAGATCCAAGTGGCCGGCTGGGGTTCTTTCTAACCTTTCTGTGAAGGTCAAGCAGGCATGTACCAGCCCAGGAAGACTGCCCGGGCTCTAGCAGTGTCCCTGGCCAAGCTCAACAGAGTCAAAGATAATTGCCTACTTGGATGGCCCTGCCTCTAGGAAATCATTCAGCCTTTTTTTTTTTTTTTTTTTTTTTTCCGTACCAAGGATGGAACCCAGGGGCATTCTACCTCTGAGCTACATTCCTATCCCTATTTTATTTTATTTTTGCAGTCCTGGGGACTGGGAATGGAACCCAGGGGCATTCTACTTCTGAGCTACACCCCCAGCCCTATTTTTCTTTTTCTTCTTCTTCTTTTTTCCTTTTTTTTTTTTTTTTTCCAGTCTGGGAATTGAACCTAGAGGCATTCTACCTGTGAGCTACATCTCCAACCTGATTTTTTATTCTTTATTTTGAAACAGGGTCTCACTAAGTTGCAGAGGGCCTCACTAAGTATCTGAGGCTGGCCGAGAACCCACGATCCTCCTTTCTCAGCCTCCCAAGTACTGGGATTACCAGCATGTGCCACCACGCCTGGCTTTCACTCAGCCTTTTTTGAGCTCAAAGTTGTCGTTGGGGGTTCTCTCTGGACCCTTGTGTAACTACACTAACTCAACAAGCTCTCTCAGAGTGACCGCAGCCTCAAGAGGAACGCCCCAATTTACAAACGCAAGGTCTTAGGGAACCCCTGGGAACAGCCAGGCTAGGTGCCATTGAGCAGGCACCCCAAGAGGTGGACGGGAATGTCCACCCATCCTTGTCTGTCCAGGCTGCTGACTCTGCACCAGGGGTCCCATATTGGTCCCCACCACCCACCACTGGCTTCATTCAGTAGCCCCAATGCAAACAAACTCCCCGAGCTGTGAAAGAATCCCTTGGGTGCTGGTGGCAGCAAGACCAAGAGGGAGCCTCTCTCTCCTGTGCACTCAAATAGTGTCACCTTCGAGAGTAACGAGGACCCACGGCAGCTCCAACAGTGGCCCGGGGAGCAATGGTGGCTCCTGCTTCCCCTCCTCCCAGCTCACCACACCAAGCGTGTTGACAAGGAATGAGTAGATGGGTACAAAAGCAGCCTCCCAAGCCAGGCGTGGTGGCACACGCTGGCAATCCCAGTACTTGGGAGGCTGAGACAGGAGGATCGGAAGTTGGCGGCCAGCCTCAGCTACTTAGTGAGGCTCTCCACAACTTAGTGAGACCATGTTTCAAAATAAAGAATAAAAAATAGGACTGCGGGTGTAGCTTGGAGATAATTGAATGTTCCTGGGTTCCATCCCCAGTGGTGCACACACACATACACACACACACACACACACACACACACACACACACACACACACCAGCCTCTCTCCTCTCCTTCACCACAGAAACAGTGCAGGCCCAGAGGTGGCCGCAGTCACAGACGCCTGGGCTCCCGCCCTCGCAGCTCAGCCAGGTGACCTGTCCCCATGCCTACCCCGAGGGCGGCCCAAACAAACCCCTTTCCCCTTTGTTGCCTCTGACAAGCTCTGGTCTGGGACAAATTATGTTGTTTCCAAATTGGTCGCCAAGGAGAAGCCCGCAGGAGAGGACAACCCCTGCCCCCAGACCACAAGTGACACGCGGCGGGCCTGGAGCAGGCTTTGATACACGTAGACTCGCCGGCCGAGAGCTGGTCCCATGCCCTGCGCCCCGAGAGCGCTCGTCCTCCGGGGACAGGCGCGTGGCCGGGGCAGGCGGTGGTCCACGGTCCACGGGAGGGGCCTGCGCCCTGGCCTCTGTAAGTTCTGGGGGGAGTTGGGAGAAGGCAAAGAACACCCGGCCAGCCACGTCACAGGGAGCTTTCTAGTGGAGAGAATGTTCCAGGAAAGGAGAGGGCCATTGGCACTTGGACTTTGGTCGCCCATGACTTGTGGCCCTGCCTGCTGAGCCAGCTGGTTCCCAGGCCCCCTGGGGCAGGGCGCTAAGGGTGTCGGTGAGATCACTCTGCAGACAAAGGCTGTCCCTCTCCCAGGATGTCACACACAGTTCCTGTTGCGTCCTGAGGTCGAGATTGTCTTCTGCTGAGAGGTGACGGCAACACGTCATCACAGTTGTGAGGACTGAAGTAGAGAACGAATGCTAAAAGCTAAGCGTGACACTGAACCTCAGCACGCACACACCTGCCCCTCCACCATGGCTCGAGCTCAGGCCAGGGCGCCCTCACCAAGGGCCACACCACCTGTGAATGTGAAGCCAGCCTCAGCCTCCTGCTGCTTTCTCCTCCTTCTTCTTCTTCTTGTTCTCTGTGTGTGTGTGTGTGTGTGTGTGTGTGTGTGTGTGTGTGTGTGTGTATGTGTGTGTGTATGTGTGTGTGTATGTGTGGTCCTGGGTATTAAACCCAGGGGCATTCTACCTCTGAGCTATAGCCCCAGACCTATTTTATTTTTATTTTGAAACAGGGTCTAGTTAGGTTGATAAGAGTCTCACTAATTGCTGAGGCTGTCCTCACACCTGTGATCCTCCTATCTTAGCCTCCCAAGTACTGGGATTAGAGGCATGTGCCACCATGCCAAGTGTGTGTGTGTGTGTGTGTGTGTGTGTGTGTGTGTGTGTGTGTTTTACTGGGGATTGAACCCAGGGCATTCTACCTTTGAGCTACACCACCAGCCCTTTTATTTATTTATTTATTTATTTATTTATTTATTTATTATGCTTTTAAATTTTGAAACAGGGTCTCACCAAGATGCTGATGGTCTCACTAAGTTGCTGAGGCTGGCCTTGAACCTGTGATCCTCCTATCTCAGCCTCCCAAGTACTTGGATTCCAGGCATGCACCACCACACCCAGCTACTTGAAGGTGAAATATTGAACACTCTCTTCCTCAGGTTGGTTGTCCACTCTTACCACTTCCAACAGGGCAAGGATGTTCACGCTTCCCATTCCTACTGGACATCATATGGAGGTCCTGGCCTGTGCCACAGGACTGTGACATCAAGGAATCAAGGATGTTCTTTTTTTTTTTTTTTTTTTTTGCGGTACTGGGGATTGAACTCAGGGGCGTTCTACCTCCGAGCTATACCCCCAGCCCTATTTTTTTATTCTTTATTTTGAAACCGAGTCTCACTAAGTTGCAGAGTGCCTCACTAGGTAGCTGAGGCTGGCCTCGAACCCAGATCCTCCGGTCTCAGCCTCCTGAATGCTGGGATTACAAGCGTGCGCCACCACGCCCGGCAAGGATGTTCTTTGCAAGGGGGAAATGGGGTCCTGGATGCCGGCATTCCCGGCCAGGTAGCTCTGTGCGAAGACCACCCCATTCTCTTCTCCCTCTCTAGGGGGACGGGAAGAAAGCTCAGGGTGCACACGCCTGGTGG